>BQKZ01000274.1:81692-101307 GCA_036244855.1 Temnopleurus reevesii
CCTTCTTCTCTGTGTACACCTCCTTCTCTATGTACACCTTCTTCTCTATGTACACCTTCTTCTCTATGTAAACCTTCTTCTATATGTACACATTCTTCTCTGTGTACACCTCCTTCTCTGTGTACACCTTCTTCTCTGTGTACACCTTCTTCTCTGAGGCCTAAAAATTGGTTTACACAGCGTCTTGGTGAAGGCTATTTTTGTCCTTACCTCTAGAGCTGTAGCAGGAGTATTAGCAAGAGAGGGTGGCATGTAGTTGGTATGTTCTGATGGTTTACGTGCCCACTCCACTGGTCGTCTGTCATGTTGAGTCCTATGCTCAATGGTAATCTTCTGAGAGTACATGGGCTTAGGTTCTACTGCAGGAGCAGGTGCAGGAGAAGTACTTGAAGATGTAGGTGGTGGAGGGGAGTACACCTCAGCCATGGGAGTTGGACGGGGGGCTGACTCAGGTACTGGTGGTATCTCAAAACTGTCCTGACGAGCCATTGTCCGCTGCAGGGGCAGTGGTTCATCTGGGCCTGTATGGTGGAGTTAAAGCAAGACATTTAATACAAGAAAACATTCTTTCCTCAATAGTGAAATGACATGCAACTATAACAAGAAGCAAAAACCAAACATATTATACCTAACTAAAAGGGGAAAGAACCCAAGATTCCATGTAAAGCATTTCTGAATCCATCTATATTATACATAAAGGTGAGAGGCCATTTTGAACAAATGACGAATACCATACACTTTGCTATACCGTTTTTAATATTTTTTTAATTCGCTTACTCAAGATATTTGAAATTTAGTAAAAAGTCTAATTTCATAAACAACAATCTATGTGGTTTTTGGGCTGGTTTGTCAACAACTACTGCTCTTTCAGAGTTTGCAATCGATCAAAAAAACAACTGCCCTTTGTCTATTTCTTGATTTGAGCAAGGCATTTGACTCTTTAGATCACAATATCATTCTGGAAAATTAAAGCTCTATTGCATTTCATGAATTACATTAAATCTTTTTGAAAATCATTGATCAAATTGCAACTAGTTTGTGGCTGTTGGTAATGACACATCCAGCCTTTAGCTTACTAACTGTTGCGTGTCTCACGGAAGTATTCTTGGGCCATTCCTGTATATTGATGACATAAGACATTCATCATCACTTTTAAAATGTATATTGATTACTGAAGACACAAGTCTGTTTTGTGGCACATAGATATTAAACGGTTACTCCACGCCAAAAATAACTTGATTTGATTAAAAGCGCAAAAATTGGATGAACATATCAAAAAAAGTTTGAGCGAAATCGAACAATGAATAAGAAAGTTACGAATTTTGGTAGGATGTTTAAAGATAATTCAAATAGTTATATTTTTAGCAAATTGGCAACATTGGATCACGTGACATCAAAAAGTGAAGACGTAGGTTCGTCACTTCTCTACAATTAGCGTATTATATATAATTAGTTTTAAATCTCGCTTTTTTATGTTTAGAGCAAATTTGTTGATGGATAATGTTTAATATATATCCAACAATTATGTTCAAGGAATAGATAGACTCGAAATAAGTTTTATATGAAAGATGAAAAAATAAATTATGGAATAAAGATGATTTTGATAAACAATAAACAAGGAGAAGATTTATTCAAATTATGAATTACTCTACTTAAGAGAATTTAAATATTTTCAACACTACTTCAGTGACGTATCTTGTTCGATCGATTTCAATTCTGATATAAATTAATTGCATAAATATGAACATTCATATTTTAATAATTATTTTCTTTTATTTAATATTGTTTTTGTACAATTTCTTATGTTTGTTATTATTTTTCAAATCCTTTTTTCTTTTGTTTTGTATTATTTTTGTCATTGTAAATCCAGAAGTGAAAAAAATTATTCCTTTACCAGAATTTAGAGTGGTAACCGTAAGTTTGTTGTCGTGTAAGCGTAATTACAACATAATATACATATTTCTTATTACATGTATTGTTTATTTAAATCATATTTATCTACCTGTATATAATTTTGTTATGTCTAAATTATGAACAATATTTCGAACTTTATAATCAAGAATATATATATACACTTATTCTAGAGAAGTGACGAACCTACGTCATCAACACATCATGTCACGTGACCCAAAGTTGCCAATTTGCTAAAAATATAATTGTTTAAAAATCTTTAGAAATTTTTCAAATATTCATAACTTTCTTTTTTGTTGTCCGTTTCCGAAAGCCATAAATAGGCAATACAATAAACACTTAATAATATCTATTTTCAATGCATGTTGCCAACTTTGTAAACTTTTTAACATGCTTTTCTGTGATAAAAATTCCATTTGTTATTTGGTTACATCATATCTAATTGGTATGTTAGAAAAATATAATTGAAGGTATTAAAGTTACTAATTAGGGAGAGAAATGTTGAATGAATTTGTTGTAAAATAATTTCTGCCCTGATTGGGTTAAAGGCATTCTCACACATTAAGATTTTGTTATTTAACAAATTCTCAAATCAAGCTGCCCAATATATGTTATTACATTCAGATTGATGAAAGCAAAACAACGAATGCAAAAAAAGAAGGAAGTTATACAGGCACTACCAAAATATCTATGAAAATTGAATAACGCATCCACTGTCGCTTTATTACTGCACAGTGCGCCTAAGTAGGTAATATTTCTAATTTTACTTTTTTAAAGCACTAAACATTGATTTTGGAGCCTAATATTTTTATATCGTAGTTTATGTACACCATCAACCATTTAGAAAGCATGTAGAAACTTGTAGTTGATAATTTCTTAAACAAAAACAATGTTGAACAATGTCTTTAACTCAACATCATGAGCCAATCAGACTTCTTGTTTATTAGTTTGCTGTTACCCATTATCTTCGTATCTTGAACAATATAATGTCTTAAACATCAATAAAAAGCTCATGGTATACCAATGCAATCAAAATGAATGTTGGGTTAAAATCAAGTTTATAAAATACAAAGAGCCAGCTCAGAGTACCTAATGTATGTTAAATTATCATATACCATGCTCAAATCGAATATGGATTATTGTGACAGATACATGTACGTCCAACAGACATGCAACATTAATTGCTTGGAATTGTTCTTTTTTGTCTAATCAATGAAATAATAAATTATGAAAATAGAAAGACTGAAATGCAAATATCAATATTTTTCTTGATTTGCAAAGAATACTGCTAATACAAAGTAAACCAACTACATGACAAGAAGTATATTTGGGTATATTTTTTTCTTTGAATTAGCAACACTGTAATTTCTATGGTTGCAATCTCATTTTACCATAATGCAACATATTAAATAAAACATCATTTTTGCAAAGAATTAAAATATGAAGTTGAAAGGAGAATGAACCCTAGGGGATAATATACACCGATGGCAAGGGAAATATTTATGAAACTTTAGAATAGTTCCATCTTTGGTGAATAAAATGTAATATGTTAGGAAAAAGCGTGACAGGTGTCCAATATTTTAGTAACACGTATCATAAATTTTTCAGTTTTCAAATCATCAGTTTATACTATAGAAGTTTGATTTTAGAGGGCTTGCCTGACATAACAGAATTTCCTATAATCAGCAAGCTTTTCAGGTATTGTATTGAATTGAATGAATACCCATGAAAACGTAGCGTTTCGGCAATGACCCTATATAAACACGAATGCATGACTTTAACTAGATGAATCCTCGACCGCGCGCAGCCGAAAAATATGCCTCTGCCATTGCGCGATCTGAAATATTTGCCTGCTCTAAGAAACAAATACTGTTGACTGCGTATTAATATTGTTTACATTAAGTGCAAAACTTGTAGTAAAAACAGATTGCTTTTGCATTTGTATTTTGTGATAGGGAGAGGGGAAGGAATGGGTAGAGCAACGAAAGTTTTATGAGTTTTTGCAAGAAACAGCTTTTTCATGTATAAAATGGCACCGGTGACCTTTGACCTCCTGACCTAAAAATTTGCATGCAACACCCTTCTGCCTATCTGCACACAAGACCAAGGTTTGAAGTTGATACAACAAACCATTCATAAGTTATCACCCATTTTCATACTCCATGTCATGCATCTTTACTCCATGTTCTACGTCATGCATGCCAAGAAAAAACGAGTTTCAATGCACCAAAATTACTTTTTAAAGAACATTAGACTAGTTCTATATAATGAATTATTATCTATATGGGAGTTTTAAGCCGTACAATATTAAGCCATATTGTACGGCTTCAATTTTACGCTTGCGCAAAGCAGTGACCAGCCTTCTGGTATATGTAAAGATAATAATAATTATATTGGATGGCTTCATTTCATGAAATACCGGGAATATTGCACTCGTTAGGGCCAATATTGCACTCATCTTCGATTCGTGCAATATTGCCCTAACTCGTGCAATATTCCCTGGTATTCCATTTATTGCCATCCAATATTATATAAATATATGTCAACATCATATTTTTCAAATTCTAAATTCTTTTTATTACCGATCAAGAAATTGTTGATTTTGGAACAAAAATAATTTCTAGTACCAAAAAGAAATTGGCAACCCCCAGCTAATATTAGCAGACGACAACTTGGATCAGAAGATTGTAATTTGAAACTATATTTGGTACTTTTATATTCAATTGCATATTCCAATCATTATATATATACCTTTTGAAATAAGCCAATTTATTCTTTGAGTGTAATTCCCCTTTGAAGCTTATCACTTTGCAATTATCAATCGATTTCAAAACAATGATTGCCAAAATAGTTTTGTGCATCCAAAATTAGGGGTGTAGAAATAATTGCTTGTAACAAAGGCATCTGATTTGATTACCAAGAACATATCAATTAAGTTTGTTTCTGGCTCTACACAGCACTCAATGAAGTTAGTATGATTATTACCACGATGATAGCTGGCATGCAGTATCGAGGAGGGCAGCAAGACCTTTCCAGTCTCACCATGCGGGGGCGCCCCAGTCTTTACGATGAAAGTCTTAGTCATATTGGCATAGGCGCGAGGACCCACAGGAAACTTTGGTGTCTTAGAACCACTGATGCTCTCTGTAGATGAACTTAGGTCATAATCCTTTGGCCCCTCAGCAGATTTAAGTCCATCTTGCCGATTCCAAAATTCATTCTCCTACCAGAAAATAAGAAATAAATAGACTAATTATACGCAATGCGTGATTTCATACTTGGTGTACATCAGAGCTTGGTGTAAGTCATGGCTTTATATAGATGACCTATGATATTTGAAGGTTATTCATTTAAAAAATATTGAATTGTAAAAATCAAACGTTTCTACTTGTTTGAAGACTAACACACATGACTAAGCAATATGGAAGTATATACAAAGAACGTACATACATTAACAAAAACTATGCCCAGATTTAGGAGCCACAGGTTGATAGTGAACAAGCGATTCACATACATTTGCTTCCGCCTCACTGCCTAGTAATCCATACCATGTTGGATAAAGTTATTTTCAGGAAAATTCATGTACTTTGGTGAAATATGAATTATACCTTTTTTACCTCAGATATTCTTTAACAGTGAGAGACAGAGAGAGGGGGAGGGAAGAGGGAAGAGAGATAAGAGGAATCGGGAGAGAAAGGGAGAAAGAAAGTGCAAAATGACAAAAATAATGAATCAAATAAAAGCTAGATACAAAACAATGATAGCACGTTGGACAAGAGAGACAGAGATGGAGGGAGACAGGGAGATGTGGAAGAAAGAGAAAAAGGAAGCATGAAATGGGAAAATGGTGATAACAAACCTTTCTTGGGAGCCCACCAGGGTTCTGTAGCCAGACCTCGGCTCCAGGGTCTATCAGATTGCGTCTACGTGGAGGACGGTAGTACTGTTGAATACCTGTATCAGAGTCATAGCCGGATTGAGAGTTGGTGCGTCGTGGTGGCCGACTAACTGCAGATGGTGGAGTCTGTTCCATGAAAGCTAGTCAACAAGAATAGTAGTGATATACTTATAATCAATAATTATGATTTACTGTAAGAATGTATACAAAATATCTCATCTATTTTACTAACAGAAGTGAAAATAAATATTGCTGAAAAATAAAGGGCAAAAAAAACCAACAACAGTAGAGCTATAAAAGCAGAATATTCTATTAATCTATTTAACTTTTGTGAATAAAACACCTAATAAGATTAGCTATATATCAACAAACAAAACAAATGCAAAAAACCTAAAGAAGGGAGAGTTTAATTGAAAGCCAGAGAGAGAGGGAGACAGAAAAAAGTGAGATAGGGGAAAGAGGAGAAGAAATAAGAAGGCAAAAATGGATTGACTAAGGAAAGAAAGAAGGAGCAAAAAGACTCACTTGGTGACCTGTCAGCTACCACTCCTTTTGGTATGTTGTCCAGCTCTGTTGGTTCATCAATATGCAGATCAACCTCATCAAACTTCTTTCTTGGTGTTGATGTAGCTTGAGGTCTGTGATTAGTCAATGGTTGAGATGTGTAATGGTAGCCTCCATTGGATTGGATGGTTTGAGAGTGAGTTGGGTTAATCCCGACATCTGATTGGTTGTTGGATTGATGTAAGTGGGATGTGGCACTGTTGCCTAGTATAGCATGCATGTTATGATTAGATTCAATCACTGATGATGATGATGATGATGATGATTTATAAGGGGTGCTGAGTTTCTGAATCTCACTGCTCCAATGGGACAGCATCTTGACTGCATCGTCTAGTGTGCTGAATGCATCAGGGTTGTTAGTCTCCTGGAGTTCATGAAGACCAGAATTGCTGAGACTACGGGTTTTGAGTCTCCCCTGGTGCGATGGGGCTTGGCCATGCAAGGACGAGAGAGGGGAATGGGTGGTGTTAAGAGTCACACTTTGAGATGGATTGTTAGTGGTTGTCTCAACATGCACGCTTTCTTTATTCAATGTCCGCACCTTTCGTTCCACTTGTATCGGGTTGTGAGAGCGTTGATCTGGTGGTAATCGGAACTCTGGTACGTGAAAGTGGTGTATAACTGGACTCTTCTCTCCATCCATCTTTGGTTGCATAGGATTGGTGGATAAGAAGCTATCTGATGTCATCTCATTTATGTGCCTGCCATTATATGTATACCCAGAATCATTCCAGTGCTCTATCTCCTCTCTCCTGTTAAGAGGGACATTATTGGAAACCATCTCACGTAAGCTTTGACTCTGTTGCTTACGGACTAAAGCAGCACTCTGGTGGTTTATCCGACTACGACTATTACCCTTGGGAGGGAGCGATGCCAGATTTTCAAACTGTGGTCTCCTAGGGCGATGAGGGATGGGTTGGACAACATTTGTCTTACTCTGATTGGTACCATCAGCATTTGGCTCCCGACTAGCAGTTATGACCTCACTCCGCAAATCTATGTGAACCCTACCACCCTTCTGACTGCTTTCGACATTACCCTCCCCCATGCCTACCCCTACCCTTCCTAACTTTGGCATATCATTCGAATAACTTGTTTCATTTCGCTCTGTAGTTATGTTTGAAATGTTGGTGCCCCGTCTAAGTTCCCTGATTCTATTCATGACCCAATCATAAGAAGGTAGAGTTGGGGGCACAGAGGAGGATCTCTGGGGCTCATCAGGAGGGTGCTTCAGAAAGCTACCCATATCATACCTATGACCTCCCTGTTGTAAGCTACCCATATAATACCCATGATCTCCCTGTTGAAAGCTACCCATATTATACCCATGATCTCCCTGTTGAAAGCTTCCCATATTATACCCATGATCTCCCTGTTGAAAGCTACCCATATTATACCCATGCCCTCCTCTTTGATCATCAAAGCTATGTTTTGATTTCTCTGCTGGAATAGGGATAGGTTTTGAAAGACTCGGTACACTTGATGGGGATAGCAGGAGATCCACTTTTTGGAATGCTGACCGCAGAAGGTTGCGGGACGGGACAAGATTGAACCCTTGCCTGGAGCTAAAATCAGCTGCATTGTGAAAGATCTCATATTCTGTGTCATTAGATCCTATCTGTAAGGGGGGCATAGAGGTACCGTGCTGGGGGGTTGGCTCCTGGGAGCTTGATCTGGAAGACTGTTGAGTATGGATGTTACTTGAAGAATGATGAAACCCAAAACCATGGTTATGATGAGAATTAGGATTAATATTGTTTCCGTGGTGATGAGGATGGTGATGAAGAGTTGGTTTTGAGGTAGTAGGAGAGGAGGAGGAATGTATAGAAGTATCATAGAGATGTTCTCCAATCGAAGTGGAGACAGACAGTGGTACAAAGGCAGATGTTGGAGAGCGTAGGTTTCCTGAGGTGATTATTAATGGTAGGCCATGCTCCTCTGGAAGATCAGATGCAGAACTGGCACAATTGGATGGTAACGGAACAAAGCCATCAATCTCTTTGTAAGGATTGACCCTCATGTTCACCTTGGGTTGTGGCGAGGTCACTGAGGACTCACTCTTCCATTGCGTAATTGGAATGGCGGGATAATGATAGGACCCATCTTTGTTGAGTAGAGCAGGGATCTGAACAGTCTTCTTCCTACGCTCTGTGGTGTTTGTAATGGTGGTCTGAGATCCATCATGCCCAATGTAGCGTGTCACATCTTGGCTGCTTTCATGTGGGTGCACCCCTGATAGACTTGATGTCAAAGCCTGGTAAGAAGATGACTTGTAACCAGAGTCAACAGACAAGGTTGAAAGGTTGGATACCTGTGAAGTAACTGGTATGTTTCTACTGCCAGCCATGTTGGGATTCTGCCTCCAGGTAGAGTGCATAGATGTATTTGTAAATGGGACGCTACCAACCTGTGAGGCTAATTCTGTTCGGGACCGATGGCGTCTCTGATCCTGTGCGGCTGCAGAGCAGGAGCTTTGACTATGGTAGTGATGGATTGGTTGATGCAATGGATACACACCAAGTAAAACACCCACAAACAGCAGTAAATATGGAAGAAGGTGAAATTAAAATCAAGAGGTTAGTGGATCATGCCATGTTATTATATAACTCACATAGAAACCATGGAAACATAATTATAGATATCTGTTAGATGATCATGCAACCTGAGAGTGTTCTTGTTTCTAACAAATGAGTCACTTCTGACATTTATTCATTATTTGGTTCTGGAGAGATTTCTTGGATGTATAAATTTGATTGCTTAAAGATGCTGAAAATGCAAATATTCAACCAAGACCTGCAAATTTGATATGTGTATTACTATCGGAAGCATCTTTATTTCATTTGTTTGTTTGAAAAACAAAGTTAATTAACAACTACATGAATGAATAATTTACGAAAATAAATACATTCATGTATGAACAAATATATATATACATAGATAGTGAAAATCAGATTAGAATATTACAAATGGATTTGTATACAATAAGGTATGCCGAAACAATATCATAAATATCACTATGTTTAAAGTATGTTCTGACAGTCTCAAGTTTCATGGTAAATATTAGAAAATCCTCTCCCAATGTGCAATTAACAATATGATATAATTTACATGCAATGAATTATTATGAACACACCACTCTGCTTGTCCAGTGACCTGATGATAACATGTTTTTGGAACATAAGTCCTGGTCACACCATCCGAGTGGTGCTGGAGCGGTCCTGGAGAGGTGACAAAGATTCATCATCGCTCTTAATTGTTCAGCACCGTTTAACATAAGTTGGCATCCGCTAAGGCATTGCTGTATAAGCTGGACCATCCCTCTTGATCCCTCCTTCAGCTACAAAAATTTTGAGGTGCACAAAATATTGCGAACATTAAGGAACGGTCAATTTTTTGCTCTGGCAAAGTTCTCCACCACTCCAACATTGCCCTGAAACGGCTAGACGCAAGTTCGTGAACGCCTAAGTCCGCTACGACATCGCAGAAGTGGTGTTACGAGTGGACAAAGGATTGCAGGAACAGTATCGGGCGTTGGAGAAGCAATCCATCATGGTGATTAATCTTGGTTTGGCATTGGTACAGCTGAATCGTAGTAGGACCGGAATTTAAATATTATTACGGGGATAAATAGAATAAGAGCTCATTCCGAATCAGTGCAGGCCTCATTTTTTTTTTATAAGATTTGCTCAAAAATGTAGTAAATCTAAATAACAGTATTTTTCATAGTTGTTCATGATTTCTTGACACAATTGGGCCACATCGAAGAAGGGTGTTATTTCATTCTAAATTATTAGTGAATGAAAACAAGTTTCTGACTCTTACTTTTGATTAGAACACGTCCTTCATTTGGTATTCTGAAACATGTTATACTGGGGTTTGAATTTTCAAGGTAATGTGAATCATTTCGCTTTTCTAGTTGTTCATCAATCTTCATTGCCAACCAAGTTAGATCAATTAAAAAAAATTCCTTGCTGATGTTCTGACATCAGTTCGAAACTTCCCGTCTGTTTTTGCTCATTTATAAGCACATACATCTACTATGATTTTAGAATAAATGGTCAATACGTTGCTAACTATATTAAAATATATGTAGAGTATCTATTACCCTCTATCAAGAATCAATCAGAACGTATATAAAAGCAACCTGGTGAGCACCATATTCAAAAGCGATGTGCCTAACCAACTTTAAAACTCCGCCTAACAAATACCCGCATGCGCAATATCATGCTGCTCTACACTCGGTTCACCAATAAACGACCGCTTGCTACCTTCAAAGCTCCCAAGGCTTCCGCTTTTCTTACACCCACTTTGTGAGCAGTGATGAGCGTTGTCGAAATTCAGCCCTAATACCCTAACGCCAAAGGACCACTACAGCACCGCTCGGCCAAGGTGACCAGGCCTATACAGGTAAAAGACGATCAGCTTCATTGCTAATACTTTCTAATCAAATATTTTCATGCAATAAAACACAATCCCCTTGATCAAATATGCTGATATGATTTGAATAATTATTCCCATTCATAGTATATTTCAAAGCAACCACAAAACATGAAAATGTATAGAATCACACAGTGAAAACTTGGATAAACTAGGCTTGCTTGAATGTAGTGTGCCACTCATATAATAGCCATGGTACACACATATAAAAAATTGCAGAGAAGAAGTAGTGAATGGATTAAAAGTGCATTGGTAAACTGCCTGAGAACAAACCATAACATGGCTAGCAATGTTAACACTAATAAACCATTAGTATGATGTAACTCACCTATCGGATTAGTGTTTAAAAGCAAAGTTCTTGGTGAATTTGTAAAAGATATTGAAAGAATGTTGTTCTCAAATATTGGTATCAATGGGTGTTCTTTAGTTTTAGTATATGAATAGGCATGAATAAAGATGGATGTGGTTAGGGAAAATATTTTATACAACATTTTCTTTTTGTAAAGTCAACGCCAATTCTAATAGAATCTAGTTTTTCACACTGCTAATCAAATTGGAACATAATTTACGAATTGAAATGAAATTATGATGAATTTTATAATTTAAGGACTGTTTTCTTTTATATAGACAGAAATTATTCACAATTTACTGCATCATCTACAAGACTGTAAATCAAATTTCAAATATAATGCTTTCCGTTTTATTCATATAAAAAAACAACTTGACTTTGCATCATTCATGTATAATTGCATGAGTGATGAGGCAAACCTTTATGTTTCTGATATTGCATCCACAGCTGCAACAAAGCAATTGAAAATATAGATTTTTGTTGTGTCTTTTAAATTGCACGTACCAACAAGCTGGTAAATAGCTAAGAAAAAGTATTGTAAAAGAATCTTATTAATGGTGAATTGCCGGTGTGTTTTACTCACCCAAGCTGAGCATTAGTGAGTATAGGAGGAACAGGATCATAAGGTGTTGATGGTGTTGCAGGAGTCTTGGGTGTCTGATCAGCTATAGGCCTCTGGAACACTGGATCTCGCACTCTGTCGTGGGTGAGATCTGACAGCTGTCTGTTGAGGGGTCTTTCATGCGGCTCCCACTCGTTACTGCGTTGGGTCGTGGTGATGGTTTGCTCTATGTACCTCGGTGCAGGGACTGCGTTGTCCATCTTGCCAAGTTCCTTGATAGATCGCTCTAGGTCACTTGATACAGATAGATGGGGTGGAGACACACCCCTTTGGAGAGACATGCTCCTATCTTTTGGCTCAGTCATCAGCAAATTATTATGCTCAGTGGGCAGTAAGTTGTGAAGGACAGTAGTTTGTGTAGCTACAACTGGAGCCAGATGGTTGACAGCATGCTGCTGTGTAAGCCCTAAAGGAGTGTCTTTCTCCTTCTTGCTGGATATTGGTGTGGACAATACTGGTGGTGTAGAGTGAAAGTCATTCTCAAATCGAACACGCATCTTAGGTGAAGCACTGGTGGTTGTTGTCTTCATGGGTTCTCCATGTGTTTGGTTGACAATTGGTCTGCCACTCTCTCTCTCTCGCTTCTCACGAAGCTTATCCTGCTGCTTCTTGAGCCAGCCAATGCCTCCATCTTCCTCCCCTGATGGGCTATCAGGGCTTATTTGAGCATGCGATTGGGGTGAAATCTGGTACTGATCAGGTGCATTAGGGTCTTTCCTCAGAAGTTGGAAACGATCTTCTCTTGCTTTCAGGGGACGTGGCTCATATTTTGGTTGCACAGGAAAAGTCAGCCCATTTTCTAACCTAGTGAGGTTTGGAGTAGTTTCTGTCACCCTGCTACTTGCAGAGCTGGGTACGATAGGGGTCTCCACGGGTCCATTCATCTGGGCTACATGAGGCTGCATAGGATTATTGGCCACCTGTTGATGGGCTCCATGCACTGGTCCATTATGTCCAGGGTTCAAATTGACCTGCCCAGAGTGCAAGTTGACCTGTCCAGGGTTCAGATTGACCTGCCCAGGGTTCAGATTGACCTGCCCAGGGTTCAGATTAACCTGCCCAGGGTTCAGATTAACCTGCCCAGGGTTAACAATGATCTGTCTAGGGTTCTGTCCAGGGTTCATGTTTGCTTGTCCATTCTGAATCACTGGTCCATTGCGGATTACTGTACCATTCTGCAGCATCCGATTATTTGACTCTTTGGGTGTGATCTCATATGTTGGATTGTGTTGCTCTGCAGGTCTTTGGCGATTGGATTCTCCGTTGATGTTCCTCTGATTAGTAGCTCCGTTCAACATCGGGGGAGGCAGTGAGCGCTCCTGATTTGTAACCATTACTGGTGTGATGCTCTCTGGCTGTGTTATGATGGGCTGGATGTCGATGTTTTGTTGTAGTTTCTGCTGCATGGCATCTGTGATCTCAGCATATGGGTTCTCAGCATCCTCCTTCCTGGAAACTGATTTCTTTGAAGGAGAGGAATTTTGTGTGTTGGAGGGCTCCTCCATGATCTCTTCTTGAACTCCCATTGGTTTGGGTTTCGGCTGAGAGACAGGGGCATGGCGAAGATCCTCACTCACACTAACAATGCGTCTTGTGTGTACTGGTTCATGATGGAGAGCCTACAGGCAAAATAGTAAGAAATATTTGTGAAAGATATTAACACATACAAAAAACATAAAAGTGGTGTAATCTGTTACAGTAATATAGACCTTCTTGCGATCTAAAGGTTCAAAATGGAGCACATTGTTGATTGAAATTTAACAGTAGCATTATGAATGGAAAAGGCCATGGAAAATATGATTTCAAAAAAGCTTTTCAATGAGTAATTTAACATCAAATGATAACCTCAGCACTTGACACAACTATCTTTGTACATTATTGTCCAAGAAAGCCATTTTTTCCTCAATCTCGTTGTCTGGTGAAACAAAAAAGTCAAAATGGTAAGAGGACATTCATAACCTAGGCAATTTTTGTGTACTGCTTGAATTATTAGTTGTCGAGCAATGTAGTAAATGCATAAGGTATCTGGATGATACAGTACAATGACGCTCAAGATAATCACAGGGGACAGATGCCATGCATTATGGCATTAATGGGTTCTGAATTTATTATGTTTATCTTTAAATGTTAATACTTATGAATCAAAACGTAGAGAAAATACTTAGCTTCCTCTTGTCATCTTTGGTTCAGCAGCAGGAGACTTATTGGTTTACTTTAATAATAATAATAATAATAATAATAACAGGTCAATAATAAACAGGTCAATCAGTAATGATGCTCAGAGCATAAATTGTCAGCTTATTTTGTTAACTCATTCCACGTTTTCTTCGCGTCAATGAACATCCGTTGGCCTGTTTCCTTCGCACTTTTGCACAGATTCGCCCATACAAACATATACACTCCCTAAATAATGCAACACACAGGGGGTTTACGGGTGCACGCACAAAGAGTTAATAGAAAATCTATGTATCTACCTATTCTGCTTTGCAAACCATCGACCATTACTGTGTCAAATTTTCACGCTAAGCACACCCCACGTGATCACCATGTATCAATCGACGCAATCTTAACTTCCTCTTCCGTACGGTCTCGAGACATATTGCGTGGCAAGGAGATGGGAAGGTGGCAGGAACATAGATAGATACATAGATTTATCTCGCAAATAACAAGTTACTACCTTCAGGTAGAAGGATGTGAAGGAGGTGGGCAAAAGCAAATAGGCCTTTTGGGTATCTTCTGACAGTAGGGCCTCTGAGCCTGCTGCTCGGATGGCCTCCCCAGTCTATCTGGAAATAGTTTCCAGAATTCTGGAGAGAAGGGATGCTGGGATATGAGGAAGAGCTTCTTCACGCTTCTTCCAAACACCCCTTGTCTAGACCACATACAATCTGAGGGCCATGACTGTGTGACGACCATCATGTGAGGCGGGCCGGAAACTCTTGGTAGATACATTGATCTATTGCTGTAAATCTTTAATTTTAGGTTCAAGAGATTGAGGTGACTCTTTGATTTACTGACCAAAAGTTCAGGAGAATTAGGAGACTCCTCGATATACTAACCTTAAGTTCAGGAGAGGGAAGAGGCTCCTTGATTTACTAACCTTAAGTTTAGGAGAGGGAAGAGACACCTTTATGTACAAACCTTAAGTTCAGGGAAGGGAAGAGACTCCTTCATTTACTAACCTTAAGTTCAGGAGAGGGAAGAGACTCCTTCATTTACTAACCTTAAGTTCAGGAGAGGGAAGAGACTCCTTCATTTACTAACCTTAAGTTCAGGAGAGGGAAGAGACTCCTTCATTTACTAACCTTAAGTTCAGGAGAGGGAAGAGACTCCTTCATTTACTAACCTTAAGTTCAGGAGAGGGAAGAGACTCCTTCATTTACTAACCTTAAGTTCAGGAGAGGGAAGAGACTCCTTCATTTACTAACCTTAAGTTCAGGAGAGGGAAGAGACTCCTTCATTTACTAACCTTAAGTTCAGGAGAGGGAAGAGACTCCTTCATTTACTAACCTTAAGTTCAGGAGAGGGAAGAGACTCCTTCATTTACTAACCTTAAGTTCAGGAGAGGGAAGAGACTCCTTCATTTACTAACCTTAAGTTCAGGAGAGGGAAGAGACTCCTTCATTTACTAACCTTAAGTTCAGGAGAGGGAAGAGACTCCTTCATTTACTAACCTTAAGTTCAGGAGAGGGAAGAGACTCCTTCATTTACTAACCTTAAGTTCAGGAGAGGGAAGAGACTCCTTCATTTACTAACCTTAAGTTCAGGAGAGGGAAGAGACTCCTTCATTTACTAACCTTAAGTTCAGGAGAGGGAAGAGACTCCTTCATTTACTAACCTTAAGTTCAGGAGAGGGAAGCGACTAATAGATTTACTAACCTTAGGTTCAGGAGACGGAGGTGCCTTCCACTGGTTGTTGTTGTTACCCACAATACATCCATCCGTTTCATCTCCCATGATGCCTTTCATGAGTTCTTCTAGCGCCATTCGCTCCCTGTAGTCCATATTCCTCTTGCCTCCATCTCTGTTGGTGTGCACCTTTGGGGCCTTGTCTGGAGACAGTACGTAAGGCACAGGTGCGTTAGTGTCGCCATTGGTGATACGAGATATGATGGGTGACTGTTCAGGGGACGGCGTCTTCTTCACCTGTGCATATAGACTGCCATCGGGTGCAGAGCTGTGAGGGATGTCAAGGATCATGTTGTTGTTGTTGTTGCCTGAAGTTTCGTTCAGGTCTGGGCCTCCATCTGAGACGATACATGGAGACAAGAAAAACTTAATTCACAAGAACTATGTTATCAAACCCATATTTCATCTATTACTACATGCATGAAATTGCTCATGTCTTTGCAAACACACATGTATGCCAAATCAGAATCATCCTGCTAGGTTCACCTTTTCAGGCTTATTCATGCAGGAATTTAATTGTGGCGTAGTGGTTTAGACTCTTGTCTTTCAACTAGACGGTCGGCACTGTGACTCCTAACCATGGCGTTAATTTCCTTCAGCAAGAAATTTATCCACACTTTGCTGCACTCAACCCAGGTGAAAATGGGTACCTGGCAGGAATTCATTCCTTGGAATGTTTAAAAGCAGAGTCTCCCCAAAAATAATAATTTTTCAACAGATGCAGAAAAATTTGGTGAGCAGAACAAAACTAGAACAATCCTCGACCACGCGCAGTCGAAAAATATGCCTCCGTCATTGCGCGATCAGAAATATTTGTCTCCTCAAAGAAACAAATACTGTTGACTGCATATTAATATTGTACACATTAAGTGCAAAACTTGTAGTAAAAAATAGATTGCTTTTGCATTTGTATTTTGTGATAGGGAGAGGGGAAGGAATGGGTAGAGCATTGGAATCACAAAGAAAAAATTCAATCTTGTGACAATTCATGGACAGAGAGAGTACACTTGAGAATTTAGCTACATGGACGGACGAAGCCAAACCATTCATAAGTTATCACAAGATATACCCATTTTCATGTATCTAATGACCCCTGTGACCTATGACCTTTGACGGACAACCTGAAAACATAATTGATTTTCACTTAATAAAATGGTATATTTTTAAACGAAAATTTTATGAGTTTTTGCAAGAAACAGCTTTTTTCATGTATAAAATGGCACCAGTGACCTTTGACCTTTGACCTCCTGACCTAAAAATGTGCATGCAACACCCTTCTTCCTATCTGCACACAAGACCAAGGTTTGAAGTTGATACAACAAACCATTCATAAGTTATCACAAGAAATACCCATTTTCACGTGTTCAATGACCTCTGTGACCTTTGACCTTTGACCTCATGGACCCAAAATCTAATCAGATCATTGTCCCTCCCATGTGCACACATAACACAAGTACCAAGTACCAAGATACGATTTACGGTTCTTAAATTATCACGAGAACGAAAGAAAGTGGGACGGACAGACGGACAACCCAAAAACATAATGCCTCCGGCAACCATCTTTAGTGGGCGGAGGCATAAAAAGTTTGAGTGAAATCGGACAACTAACAAGAAAATTATGAATGTTTGAATATCTAGACAAATTGGCAACCAATGACATCATAGGTGCACAACTATTTATGATAATGATATCAATGTTAAAAAATGTTACTTTTTTCCCCCCCAATAAGATTTCCTCACAAGTTTTAACTGTAGTATATCTTCATGAAAGATATGTAGCTCCCATATCTGCATGTTTACATTAACACAAATATTGTGTCTTTCTGTAAAAATGATGAATGGTTAGTTGTGCACCCGTGACGTCATCAAATTGGCAACATGCCTAGAAATTTGCATGGATTTGTCTGTTTTTTCTAATTTTTAAAAATTCATAACTTTATTATTAGTTGTCCAATTTTCCTCAAACTTTTTTCGTTCTGCTCTCCAATTTTTCCTGCTTCTGTTAAAAATTATTATATTTGGGTAGACTCTTATTTTAAGCACCTGTGTGACTTGATCGGCAATTACAGCCAGGGTAATAATATGGTATCCAGTATCAAGCGCAGTAGCATATATGCATGTAGTGACTGCGCTATATAAATGGACCTTTTCATTCATTTCACTTATTTCGTTTCAAACAAAATACAAATCAATACAGTATGACAAAATAAGTGTAATATACATAAATCAAGATTAATACGCATAACTTTTTCCAAAATAACAAATTTTCAAAATCATACTTAAATGTAATATCTTAGTTACAAAGGTAAAAGAAAACAGAAGAAAGTGATATTTTGCGGAAACGGAGAGACCCACTAAAATGCTTTGCTTGTAGGGTGTGGGCTACTCTACCTATTATGATTATTTGCTCATGACTGGAAAAAATAAAGAGAGTTATTCATTCATTCATTCATTTATTTGTTTTATTTACTCACGGTCCTGACATCAGCCAGAGGCTGTTTTTCAGTAAGTCCATGTTAAAATCAATATCAATATAGTTAAATAGAGAACGTATAGAAATAATAATAAAGATATGATAGAGTCCACGTCAAGAAAGAAGACAAAGTTTACAAGTTGATTTCCACAAGCGCTTTCTTTTATTAATCTTCAAGGTGGAATGAAATACTTGTAAGTTTGATGCATTTATATATATAAGCGATTTATGTAAGAGAATATACAGTGTATTTAAAAGGTAGATGAGGATCGGGGGCTTAATAAATGTGAGGGTACATGTACCTGTATTCCGTAATCACGGTACACTTAACAATAGTAGGATCTAGACAATAGAACAAAATAAAAGGATTATATGAGCCCTGTTCGCTCCCCTTTGAGGTACCTGTATGAGCTTATACACTTGTTTTACATAAGTTATTCTGTGTAAATGACACACGATAAGAAAATATGTGCAATATATATGATATATGATAGGGAAAAATACCAAGCGAGACATCGAGAACAAATGATTGCAAATTGATCAATATCTAAATAGCGTTTAGAACAGGTTTGAATTTGTTAATGAAATATTGTTCTTTGATACATCGTTTTGTTTTATCTTCATCATTCATTTTATAAAAAGGTGTAATTAAGAAATTGGGTTCAGTAGAACTAGCACAAATATCTATATGTTCACTCAATTTTAGTTGTCGATATTCTTTTTGCCTAATTTGTTGACGATGTACTCTGACTCTGTTCCTTAGAATATCTCCAGTTTCACCAATATATTGTTGTTTACATCCTTGACATGTTATGCAATATATTAAATTTCTAGTCTGACAAGTAAAAGGAAATTGAATTTGAAATACTGTTTGGTTTGGTCCCAGATTAATTTGGTCAGTTTCATCTATATGGGGACATGTTCTACACTTCTTGTCCCCACATTTTTTAACACCTCCTTTTCGTTGTTTCTTTTGAGAGAAGGATGCTTTTGTTAGAATTTGTTTTAAATTTGGGCTCTGTCGTTTGCTTGAAATCAATTTAATATCTCAAAAAGCGGTTTCTAAAATTTTGTCATTTCGTATAACTGGAAAAGAGTCATGGATAATTTGAAACATATTAAAGGATTGTATGTATGGACAAATGGTATAACATCAGTTTTCTTTTTCTCTTTGCACAAAAATAAAGTTTCTCTGTTTTGTGCTAGAGCTTTAGAAATACCCGTTTCAATTATTTCTTTTGGGTATTGTTGTGCCAATAACAAAGACAAACCCTTTATAACATAAAAACTAAGAGGAGATGAGTGTCCTGTTATGGGGTTAAACTATGGAACAATTTAAGGGATGAGAATAAAATGATGAGCCAGAGCAAGTTTAGGAGACATATAGATATTGACATGGAATTGATTACAAGACAGTATGGAGATTGGTTAACAGTTGGGGGGGGGGGGGGT
>BQKZ01000274.1:140715-152127 GCA_036244855.1 Temnopleurus reevesii
GGGGGGGGGGGGGGGGGGGGGGGCAGGACCTGGCGCCCCTGCCGCTGACATGTAGTCAGGGGGTCGAACTGGGCGGGAGTGCCGCGGGGTACGGGACCCCGAGGCACGTTCCCCATGGGTCGTGGCTTAAGCCCGTGATCCGAGACCCCTCTCACGTTGTCCGATAGGACGAGGATGAGCGGCCCGTCAGCATGCCTGGGCCTCTGCAAGGGCGGCCTGCGCCGGCAGCGGCTCCGGCCCGTTGATGAGTGGGCGGGCTCAAGTGAGGCCGATCCCCCGTCATCACTGCGCTCTCGAACAAGCCGCCCGAACCTGTGCGGTGTCCGCGGCGATGGTCACCGAGGGCAGGGCTCGCCCCTGGGTCAGACCCAGGGCTCTCCACGGGCACGCGGGTAGCCGGTCACTTGGGGCAAGGTCCGACCCCCTGGCCGGCCAGCCTAGGAAGCGGATGCCGCCTCGGCTCACGCCCTGGGCCGGACACCCAGCTGACAGACTGACAGGCGTCCTGGATACGGGCCGCGCTCAGGCGGGCCAGCCCCGAGATGATGTCCAGCTCGCCACACGGAGCTTGTGGACGAGGGAGAGGCATCTCCAACTCCACAAGTCGGGCTCCTACCAGCTGACCCAGGGAGTTGGCTGTGAGTAGCCAGTCGTCCGGGAAGGCATGAAGCTGGAGCTCCCGCTCCCGTAAGAGTGGAGCGAGGGCCTGAACCACTAGGGTGAGGGGCCCTCGGGCCCACCCTCGATCCGAACGGGAGGCCCTTACATCCTGGGGCGGAGAAGCCCAGCAGGTCTCCCGGCGCTGAGGATAGGCACATAGGAGTGTGCTCCCGTCCGGTTTAGGGGCATGGCCTGTGCTCGGAGAACCCGCTGCCTGTCAGGTCCCCCCGGCCTGCCGTGGCGGGGGCCGGGGACCTAGGTGGCGGGGGTGGGGGGAGCTGCGGACGATAAATAATCCGTCGCCGCCTGCCCACCCGACTGGCTGGTCGTCCAGGTGACGGGCAGCAGTGGGCGAGGCCCCTCTCCTGACCTGCGGGCCGCCAAGGCTGCGGGGCAGAGGTGGAGGGGCGAGGCTTAGAGACGCAGCGCTGACAGGTAGTCAGGGTGGGAATCCAATGGCCCGTGCGGGTTCCGATGCCAGCGACCTCTGGTGAGGTAATGAGTTACCTCAGGGGGCATGGCCTTTGCCTTGGGAGCCCGCCGGCACGCCCCTAGGCTGGCTCCTCAGGTGCTCAGGCTCTGGCGCCTCTAGGGAGCCGGGGGTCCTTCCGTCCTGTCCGCCGGGGCGGCAGGAGAAGGGCCGATGCTGGCGGCCAGGACCATCGGCGTTGGGCGCCTCGGGGTCCAGGGCTCCGCGTTTCTCGGGCCCCGACGCCGACTCTGCCTCCGTCGGCCCTGCCACGGAGGGGGGAGGGGAGGCCAAGGTGGCGTGGCGGTGGGCTGCGGGCGATATGGGGTCGAGATCTGACACCGCCCTCCCGCCCGACTGCTGGTCGTCCGGGGGACGGGTAGCAGAGGAGGGGGCCTTTCTCCTGGCCTGCGCGCCGCCTCTGCCGGCAGCGAGGCGAGGCCTGGTGTCCCGGCGCTGATGAGAGGTCAGGGCGGGGGCCCTGCGACCCATGTGGGTCCCGGCGCCAGCGACTGCTGGTGGGGTCGAACTGAGCGGGAGTGTCGCATCCAGCACTGTTAGGGGCGTGCCGCTCGGCGCCCAACTCGGGAAACCAGGAGATCATGACCCGCGCGGGTCTCGGTCTGCCGTTGGGGCAGCGGTCCAGAGACTGCCACCCTCCCCTGCATCCAGGGACCCTAGATTCCTCGTTGTTCGGCTGATTTTTTCCTTATTGTATCAGTTATCACACATTTTACAAATTATCTTTTTGAGGGAGGGGGGGGGAAAAAGACATTGGGTGCTCGATCTCACCTTTGTCAATTATGAACTTTTCATTACCTCTTAAGACCCAATTTACACGGCCAGCCCAGGGCCGGACCAATTGCGGTACCGGGTCCCGCTCGGTTACCCGTTTACACCGACAATTTTAGGCTGACCACCTTGTTCAGTATTTGGACAGTAGCGGCGCTCTGCATGTAAAGAATATCGCTATTGATGCAAGGAGATGCGAGGCAAAACTCTCAAAACAATGAGATGTGACGTCATAATCGTAAGTGGTCTCGCATTTGGTACCGCAATTGGGCAAGCGAGCATTTACACCGAAACTAGGACGGCCCGAGGACGCCCCAAGACAACCTCAAGAGGTGGTCCAAAAGTAGGTCAGCTTTTGGTACCACAATAGGCGGGTTTACGAATAGATGCAAATTTTATGCATACCTTTAACACAAAGGTTGTTCTTGACAACCCTAAAGCCTGCCCGAGGCTTGCCCGACATAGCAACAAGTAATGTATACAAACTGGATTCCACGTATTGTAGTCTTTTTGTTATCTAACGGTTTAAGGAATACCTAGTAACTATGTTCAGTGGAAAAAGCACATACATTTGAATATGTAAGTAAACCCGCCTATTGGGCCAGCGGCCTAAAAGTCGGTGTAAATGGGGTCTTAAACACTGGGCTATTATTTTTATTCAAGAAATCGTGGAGAAATAAAATGATTTCTGTGTGAATAAATGTGAGTGAGTGTGTATTGTATATGTATATCTTAAAAAAAATAGGGGACATTTTTTCACTCACTCTGTACAGCATTTTAAATAATTGGAACAAGAAACATCACTGAAGAAGTGTTGAAAGTATTTACATTCTATTAATTTGAGCAATATATTATGAATAATTCTAATTATCACTCCTCGTTGTTTAAAATCATGTTTATACAATGCTGTATAGCAGTAAATTTTCGCAGGGTTTAATTTTCGTGCTTTTCGCGGTGAAATCGACGATGGCAAATTTGGGACCCGCGTAAATAATCCATAGCAATTTTTAAAAAATAAACATGCACAGTACCTCACACAGTGCGTTTCAAAGTGGAAAGATAACGCTTCCAATGTTTCAATCACGTGTATATTTGCATTTCTCATCATAATCTACAGATTATACTGTGTTTATGCGCGGTCATTCTTTATACTTTTTGTGGAATTTAAAAGTGTTCTTTTGTAGCAGTAACCACTTTCTGTTTCATGAAAAATCTCCATTAGTCAAGACGAGAGATTATCCTCTTTTTCATGGGTTGTGTCGGCGAATTCAATACCCCGCGAAAATGTGTTGGTCAAAATGGTTCATGACGTAGGACATTCATATATAATCACTAAATCATGGAATGGTCAGTTGAACTCATGAATGAGGAATGTTAGTGTGACCTGCAGGATTGCATGGTCAGTCGAATGTTAGGTAACTTAGGTGTAGTCCTGGACATGAGACAGCTTTCACTTTCTGAGAGAAATATTTGCATCATAACATATTTCATCATTATTAGGCAAAATAATACATTTGTAACGATTGTTATTCATTGATACATTTCACTTTCATGATCATGCATGTAGGTCATTTAAATGTCTTTTTATACTCTGTGGAGTAGTATGTCTATTCTATGGACGTTTGATGAATGTCTGTAATGAAAACAAAGGGAATTGAATTGAAATGACTTGAATTCAAAGGCTGGCCAACACTATTATTATTATCCAATTCTAACTACATTGTAAATCGTGTTACCATTTTGTTAGGTGAACTTTTCCTTCAAAATGATTCCTTCCAAAGAGATTCATAGCCATGAAGCAATACTTCATCAGTCCCTGCAAAATTCTGTTTGGGAAATTCCTACTATCAGTTGCTTTCTGCAATTGTTTGCACCATACTGGGCCAGGGTATGCTAAATATGAAGTACTTTGGCAGCTCCTGGTGTGTAAAGCTGTCAAAAATTATTCCGTACTCATTGATGTGAAGAAGTGAACAAAGACAGATGGAGCTATGCTCTTGTATCCATTATGTGTTTGGCTTATATGAAATGCTCATGAAAATGCTTGGTGTGTTTTGGGAGGGCTAGTAGTAATTGCTAATCTTATTAAGGTACATAAATTATATGATTTCCTCAGAACATCCTTACCAAAAAAGAATATGACGTTATGTACCTTGTTTTTGTTTTTTCCCTGAACCTCCTCCTGTACATTAGCACCATAATTTTGTTCGCAACTTATCCCTGCTTTTCTGCAGGACCAACTAATCCCACAAGAAAGACGGGACTTCTCTGCAAAAATACTACTGTACATGTGAGAAAAAGGAAACGCCAATGTGTAAAGTTTAGTATTCAAGTGTTTCAGAGACTACCACTAGTACATAAAATGGGTCTGTATCTGGAGACTATTCTTTGCACTTGGCATTGGTGCTGCTTTCAAACCCCTACACAGGTATCAAGGGATCAAGGGTCAAATTCTCTTCTGCCCTTCACAATAGCATTCACTTCAAAACAAGTATTTAAACTACAAAATTTCAGTTCCAGTTGGTGTAAACAGGGTCTTGCTTGTGCAAAAGCAGCTTGGTGACTGGTATAACTGTCAGATGTTTTAAAGGATTTAAATATTCAACATACAAATAGTGTTTTAGATCCAGTGAAAATAAAACAAGTTCCTTCTGGTTCCAATTGAACAATATATCAAACTAGCTAGAGGAATCCTAGACTGCATGCAGTCTGAATTTGTGCCTCTGCTATCAAATGATCAGAAATATCTTCCCAACATACATGAAGTAATCAGAAATATAATATATATTTAACTGAATTTTTACTGAAATATGAACTATCAGCAAGAATATGGCTTGTACAATAATGACCTATGTGAACATTGGCCTCATAAATAAAAAAAATCTTACCACACCCTTGTCCCTCCAATGAAAGCTATTTGTCAAACCAGGGATGCCACTACATGTCCTCCAAAAATACTGAAATCCATTTGCGAGGGAGCGTAGCGACCGAGGGGGGAGGGCCCCCGGGAAGGACTTTTTTTGTTTTCACAGTAGAATTATGGGTTCTGGTGAATACCTGAGAGGGTATATTTACCATTTCTGTGGGAGTCCCCTTGTTGAAGAAGACACATGAAAGGGTCCCCTCATTACAAAAAAACAACAACTAGGGATTTAACTTAAGTCAGTTTTACTTTTTTCTTCTTGCCTTGTGCATGGATGGTTTCTATGGCCTTCCTCTTTCTTACTTACGAATATATTCCGACATAAAATCTCCATTATCATCTTTATCCTCCATCCACGACCAGTTCCATTTGTTCTTGACGTTCAATTCCAATGCCTTGATATCATCCGCTCCCTCTATCACTTTCATACTCATCTTGGCTGTTTAATCATATCCAATGCAGTGTTTGGGGAAAGACAGGAAAAACGGAGGGCTTTCTGAGATTTTTTTTAGATACACGTATAAAAAACGGGAAAAGTCAAACATACGGAAATAAGACAGGAAGAAGGACCAAAGACGGAATTCCGTATAAAGACAGAAAAGTGGCATCCCTGTCAAACAGATTATAATTTTAGCGAAACCAGTGTAATTTCATACATGGAAATAACATCTGTGACCTGTGACCTTTGACCTAGCTCTGTGTGGAACATTACATTTCACATTTGCATATGTGACCCATATATGACCCATGTGACCAATGGCCTATTGGATCGAAAATTTTGACAGATCATTTTACCTACCACATGATCAAAATTTCAATTCATACCTGAATCATGATATTTTGCAAGAAGGGCTTTCTTTCATGTCTAAAATGACCTCTATTGTCATTTGATATCCTGAACCCAAAATCCAATTAGTTAGGCCCTCTAATCTTTACATACTTATATCTGACCCAAGATTGCATAACATCCCTTTAGTGGTTCTGAAGTTATCGCGGTAATGAGTTCCGGACGCACGCACCCATGGACACATACATGGACAGACGGACGGACTGAAAATCCGAAAACATAATGCCTCCTGCACCACGTAACGGTGGCGGAAGTATAAAAAAGCAGAAAGAAGGAAAACAATAAAGGTTCCAAGTTGACAAGCCAAACCATTCATAAGTTATCACAAAATATACCCATTTTCATGTATCTAATGACCCCTGTGACCTATGACCTTTGACGGACAACCCGAAAACATAATTGATTTTCACCCAATACAATGGTATATTTTTGAACAAAAATGTTTTGAGTTTTTGCAAGAAACAGCTTTTTTTCATGTATAAAATGGCAACGGTGACCTCTGACCTTTGACCTCCTGACCTAAAAATTTGCATGCACCACCCTTCTTCCTATCTGCACACAAGACCAAGGTTTGAAGTTGATACAACAAACCATTCATAAGTTATCACAAGAAATACCCATTTTCATGTATTCAATGACGTCTGTGACCTTTGACCTTTGACCTCATGGACACAAAATCTAATAAGATCTTTTTCCTCCCATGTGCACACATGACCCAAGTACCAAGTTGATACAATTTACGGTTCTTAAGTTATCGCGAGAACGAAAAAAAGTGGGACGGACGGACGGACGGACAACCCGAAAACATAATGCCTCCGGCAGGCATAAAAATACCAAGAATAAGAAATAGAAAAGAAGAATGCTTACAGAAACTGAGCAGTAAAGTTGCGCGACGTCAAACCTTCATAATAGCCAAAATCACGGTAGAAAGTAGGTCGTATTATCGTGACCATGTTTTATGATTGCATTTCAAAACCCAATTACTGTATAAACATGCCCTAAATGGAGGAAAGCATATATTTCACATTTGGAATTTATATTTTAGTAGGTACAGTACTGAATTACCTTACATGAATCTATAAAGTAATAAACAGCATTTCCCTGTATATTCATATATACAGTTCTCAGTAATAACCACAACATATTCATGTCTTGTCCTGAGATCTATTTTACTAAATATTTGTGCAATGTTTTTTCATTGACTGGTAAATGTCAAATTTTGCTACAGTTTAATGGACATCCATTTAAATGAATGTAATCTGGGGTCATATTGTGGCAAATACTGCAATGAATACACATTTGAAAGTGAAGACAATGTGTCCAAATTGGAAATTATGACTTCAATCCAATCTCACCATTATTATTCTTTTTGCGCTGGAAAACAATAGATTGAAAAATGATTGGACAAAAAACATGAAATGGCACCCTTACAGCCCACACACTAATGCAATACAGGGTAATGAACCCAAAACTTTAATTCGCAATCAGTGAATGGAGAAAAATAATCAAGTTATGAAGATGGTTTGAGCACAATCAAATGATTTGTTCAAAAGGTATGAATCGTCAAAGATATGATTTTAACCTCTCATGGGCTAGCTCCTTTAGTTGCCAGGCAACCTAAAGGCCCAAACTCATTCCCAATATGTAGAACTCTCCATTCAGTTCCTTTTACAGAAAAGTAAGATTCATCCCAAGATACATGCAGACTCAATATGTCTATATTATATTGGAAGAAAAACTTTGAAAATGATAACTTTTGAGAGGATCATCCGATTTACTCAAATATTCATATTAAATCCCCATCCACTGACATCACATTAGTGTCTGGGGTTAATTCCTCATTCATTTATATCATGGTCTCTTTGAAGCAACCCTTCAAGTTATTTTCCTTAATGTTAAGTCATTTGCCAATCTTCACACAACAGGCCTCATCATTTACAATGCAAGATAACATCTCATCCTCCTATCACTGCCAGCGGCAACGTTTTACAGTAACAAATGTGAGTGAAATGCCTGGAAATGTAGACTATGTAATGAGAGAGAGTGTGAGGACAATAAAGATAGACATATATGGGAGAGCCATATACTGTGACCTAGCATTCCTATCATAGCTCAGGCTTGCAGCTGGCCAACCAACTCTCATTACTTTCTTTGCCTCTCTTTGCCAAGCTCTGCAGATCACAATCAGCACACATCACATTTACAAAAGTTATATCTTTCTGATAATTAACAGTTGATACAACCAATTACATTTCATGCAAATTAGCATGGCTTTATCATGTTTTATGACATATGTCATGCCATACTTGACAAATAAGTTACATGTGTCATATCTTTTTAGACCCTAATATATAATACGTGAATGTAACCAATACTTTCCCTATAAAAGTAGAATCTTCCCAAATACAACAATTTCAGCATCAGCAGAATATTTAATAAGAAGAGTGGAACAAAAAAGGTTTTAGTAAAATCGCACAACTAATAAGAAAATTGTTCATGTTTAGAAAAGTTGGCAACTGATGACATCATAAGTGCACAACCAACTATGGCATTAATGCCAAAGCTATTTTGTTGCAAAAGTATGATGTCCTCAAAACCTTATCCATTCTTCATGATAGATATGGTCACAGCAAGTTGCATATTTATATCTTTCTGTTGAAATATTAAAATATATGAATTCAATTAATACATGGGTGCAGGTGCATTCATTGATTCAACCTTAGTATGCATTTATGGGTTGAAATGGATTCTTAAAAACAGTTAGTTAGAATAAGATAACAGCCGCGTAGTACATGACATACATCATAGCACATTACAAATACTTGCCAATTTGCACAAAAATCACTATTCAAGTAAGGTTTTTAGTAAATGCAAATGTTTTTGTCCACATAGTTTATCTTCAAATCTAAATAAAAAGAATGTAATATCATGAAAATACTGAACAAAAGATTGTGTAAAAAATGATTGAGTTTGGGTAAAGCTACAACCTAAAATATGCAAATTTTATTTCTTGATTAAGGACACCTTCTCATGCACAGAATTTGATTTTTATTATTGAAAGTGTGAAATGTGGGAAATAACTTTACATATGCACGATAACAAACAAAATATCATTATTATTGAGAGAGGGCGCTAAATATGATTTAACAGTCAAATTTAAATTTTGAAGGAGAATCAGTTCAAGATTCAGTTCATTAAAAACTAGATGAATCCTCGACCGTGCACGGTCGGAATTTATGCCTCCGCCATCACGCAATCAGAAAAATATGTACGGCTTGTACCATGCCATCAGAAATCAAATTTTGGGCACTGCGAACTTGGACCCTGTGAATCCAACTCGCCAGATCTACCTCACATGCTTATACATAATTGAGTTAAGTTTGAAAGAAATTGGCTCAATTTTTCTGAAGTTATAGCAATAATGAGCTTTATTGGGTGATTTTTTGCCCTGTGACCTTTGACATTTAACCTACTGAACCCAAAATCTAATCAGTACATCCTCCCTGGCTTATACACTTTAGAGCAAGGTTTGGGAGCAAATTGGTTCATTTATACTGAAGTTATCGCGATAACAAGCAATTTTGGGAGATTTCTTACAAGTTTTTTTTGCCCTGTGACCTTTGACCTTTAGCCCATTGAACCCAAAATCTAATCAATTCATTGTCACATGCTTATACATACTTGAGCCAAGTTTGGTCAAAATCTGTCCAGCAATTCTGAACTTATTGCGGTAAAAAGCTATTTTTGGTGATTTTTTACAAGTTTTTTTTTGCCCTTTGACCTTTGACCCCCTGAACCCCAAATATAACACTGGTCAACAATATTTCACTTTTTGAAAGTTGTCTGCATTTTTTGAGCTGATTTAGGGTGAATCTAATGCGCTGAATCCAAAAATCACATCGGTTTTGTTCAATCAGGTCAAGTTTTCGAGCTATCACCACATGTTGTTTTTTACGTTTTGTTCACATGTAGGCATATACGGATCACTTTTGGAAGGTGTTGGTGGAATAAAATGACATGGCAGATGAATATTTGGGTTAGAAATGTTTATACTTACAGAAAGAAATATTAAAGTCCAATAATAATTGGTGATTTTGTTGAAAATGGCTCAGTTTGAAGCCATGAAACCTCAAAATCCTCTAATATTTGGATGGGGAAAAACATTTGGTTATTTTATCAAAATTAAAGGGTTAGACTAGTCAAAATATACATTTTCCAACAGCAGAACATAAATCTCGTAAACAAAACCCAAAAAGTTTGAGGAAAATTGAAGAGGTAAAAAGAAATTTATGAATTTTGAATAATTTAAAAGTTTATGTAAACAATGCCAAAATCACTAGACAAATTTGCAAATTTGGTGACATTGGTGATTAGATAATGGCTCATTCACCATTTATCCTTTATCCATGCATAAGAATAAATACCTATAACAAAAAAAAACATCAGAATGATCAGACTTTTAAAGAAATTTAACAATTATAAACATTTTAATATTTTCATATTTTGTTGTATATATTTCATATACAAAAACAATTGATTTTCATAATATTTCATCATTTTAATTAATAGATTATCATGAATATGAAGGGATATGTTCACAATTTTCTTATATGAACATGATAACATGGTACAGCTGGTAATAAAAGGTGTCACGAAAGTTGCCAATTGGTCTATAATGATGTTTATTATTTTCATCATTTTTTTTAATAAAAAATTCATATTTTTCACAATACCTGTTCATTTTTCCTCAAACTGTTTTTGTTTTGTTTATCTGACTCATGTTCTAATGTTGAATAATAAGTATTTTGACTGGTTTTCCAGTTTAGTTTTTATCCAATAGCTTTATGCTATGCCCCTTTCAATTTTTGGAGGATTTTAAGGTTTCACGGCTTCAAAACTGAGGTATTTTCAACATAATAACCAGCAAATATTGGACCTGAATATTTATTGCCATTAATATGATAATTTTTAGCAAAAATATCTATTTTCCATGACATTTCACCCCACCAAACCCTTCAAAAGTGCTCCACACACGCACCAAAGTGAACAAAACATGAAAAAACAACATGTGGGGATAGCTCGGAAACTTGACCTGATTGAGCAAAACCAATGAGATTTTGGGATTCAGCGCCTCAGATTCACAATAAATCAGCTGAAAAATTACAAACAACAAATTTGCTGTTGACCATCCTCATGAGCCAAGTTTGGTGAAAATCCGTCCTACAGTTCCTAACTTATCGCGGTAACAAGTTTCGGACGGACGGACGCACGCACGGACGGACGCACGGACGCACGGAAGAACACACGAACGAACGGACGGACGGACAACCAGAAAACATAATGCCTCCGGCACCACCTTACGGCAACAATGCACTTGCACCTTGCTTTCAATTAGAACCATTGAATAATGTGGGAGGTGGTTAATTCGGGTACTACCGACGAGTCCGACAGCCCACGAGTCCGACAGCTTACGAGGCCGACATTTTGAATAATTGGTGCACGAAATAGACATTAAATAAAAACGGATTAGAGTCAGACAACTCATTAATCCGACAAAATTATGAAAACGCACATGATTACGACCGAACATAAATTTTGCAAATGAGACCGACTCTAGGTAAAATTGTTCAATTAGTCCGACATTTTGCTCTTTGCCCGATAAGATTGACAGTAGTTTAAATTGTATTTTAGTCCGTCAATTTATAAATTTTGCGCATTACT
>BQKZ01000274.1:152269-163492 GCA_036244855.1 Temnopleurus reevesii
AACCAAAGAATACATTATTATATATATTTCTAGGTTAAAAGGGCCCCAAATTGGAGAAGACATTTTTTTTTGCTTACAAGTTGCCCGGGCCAGTTGCCAGTCATGAATTCCTGGGGAGGCTTTGGGCGCTACCCCCCCCTCCCCCGGGCCAATATATTGACCCCCGGGCCAATTTATTGACCCCCGGCTTGCCCCAGAAAAAATCTATGTCACAAAGGAAACTCCGATATAATTTTGATACACCCTGTACAAAATAGAGTTTGTACATCAACTACAGATAGTGCTGTTACAATTGTCGGACTAGAGTCCTATTTTCTTAACTGTCGGACAAGCAGTATGTTATACTGTTTTGTCGGTCTATTGCACTATATTTACGTTAGTCAGTCTCTTAGGTCTGTTTGCGTGCTGTCGGGCTCAAAGCAAATAATTTGTCAGTGTCGATCTTGCGAGCGTGAAAGTCAAAATGTCTAGCTCCAACCTCATTTTGAAAATTGTTGATGTAGTAGGTTTATATTCATTTCTGTCGGACTCGTGGGATGCTCCCGTTAATTCACATCATGGTATAGCTTGACAAATATCACAATATATATAGAGAGAGAGCACAAGTTCTGCAGCGCCATTCATTTCTCATGCATTGATGCATTTATGAATGAATATATTTTGTTCCCCTTCTCCAAAATAACATTTTACTTTACTTTAGTATTGTTTCTAACCATTTCCTATGACGAAAAAGAGTCCAGAGTGATAAAATAAACTCTGGTCATCGACAATATTAATACACCACTTGAAATATACCTCAGTAAAAAATGTAAACATCTTCTGCATCATTTTCACCTGTACAAGGAACTTTGCCCAGAGATTGATGTGCTACCAGTGAATGAAGAAAAATATGGTAAAGAAACAAAATTTGAGCAAAATCAGATGAGTAGTAAAAATAATAATGAAATTTGAAAGTTTTCATTTACACCTGTAATGATCATCCTTGAGTTGGGAACTCTGGCATAATCTCTCATATCACACAAGGAGAACTCCTCATGCGTTTTGTACTTCTGTTAGTTTATCCACAGGCATATTGTGTACATAAAATATCCTAAATTAATACTAAGAATCATCACTTTTCTGTTCTTCTGATATAAAATGAACCTTATTGTTCTTTTGAAGGACCCCAAATAATTTCATACTGAAGAATAACAATTGTTAATGTTTATATGACATTGGTACAGTCAATCAGTTAGTCACTGACTTGGACATCATTTTGATATTAAAGGGACTTGGATGTCATCTGGACTATGAATGGATGGATGATCAAAAGAGGGAGAAAGAGAGAAGGGGAAACATGAAGAAAAATGAAGAGTAAAGCCTAAATGAAGGTGGAAATACTGCATAATGCAAAAATGCTTTTGCAGCATACAGTTCGGAAACATTTTAATTTATCATTGTGTCAAATGCAAATTAATGGAAACGGCTGAACACATGGAATTAATCCAAGAATTTGGCATGTAGTTCATCATGCTCCTGTCAACAATATCCTTCTAAGAAGAATTACACCCATATAATTTCTCAATCTCTTTCATGTATGAAAATTTACTTTATAAAGGTCCCCTTTATGCATGTTTAAATTAATACAAACTGTATGTCTTTCTGTAGAAATTATAAATTTTGCACCATAAATATAAAGAAAATTCTGGTAAGGAGTGCACCCATAATGTCATCAAAAAAAAAATCAGTTATTTGCTATATGTTTTTAATCTTTAAAAATTCATGACCCTTTTATTACAGTTTGTCCGATTTTCTTCAAACATGTTTTGTTGTGCTCACCAAAATTTTCTGCTTCTGTTAACTTTTTTTTAATCATTTTGGGGTAAACTCTTCTTTTAACCCTTTAGCACCTAAACTGCCCGAGACCGCCTGTTAGTTTACTTCCTAAACCGCCCCAAACCACCCTCCGTTTTCATTGCGCTACTGTATCCATAATAGTGGTCAAGTATGCCCAAAATTTGTTGTGCATTACGTACGGGGTGTGCGCTTTCCGATCGTGTACAAAAACGTGTATGCTTGTGTAGAAAAAAATTGCGTATTTCCTATTGAAACGCACTGATGCATTCAGTCTGCGCTGCTGATCCGGGCTGATCGTTCAAACAAGATGGCTGCCCCCAGGAGGAAAAAAACATTTACGTCGGAAAAAGGCTATTTGAGGATGTATTCTTCCATTGAATGAATACAAACGAGAGTGATATTGAAGTGGAAATTCATTCAGATGTTTCAGAGGTAGGTTTTATTTATATTTTGTCCGATTTATCATCATTTAGGGCCACTTTCTGAGCTTCGTTTATCAATATTTCGTAATTGGGCGCGGGCCTATGTGGGACTATGCATTTGGTACCTGTGTTATTAATTACTTAAATAGTTTTATAAAAATATCAATTTATATAAAGCATGGTGATACATAAGTCATGCAATCTTGTTCGTCATTTTCTCTTCTTCAAAATAAATAATAATTGTAATTGACAAAATTCAACAACTAAAGTGCTATACCACTTTGTTCAGAACCATGTCAAAATAATAGCAGCCAGATACTTTTCTCCAGGGAATAAGCTAACACTTTTCACGGAGTCTCTAGGTGCTAAAGGGTTAAACAAGGTTATTGGGAAAAGCACAGTTTCCTCTCTAAATTAAAACCTTGTTTGGGGGGAGGGGGCCTAAGCTTGTTCAGCTTGTTATAATGACAGCTTGTCATACAAATTCTCTATATAGGTTTGATAATACAATGCAAGGATGCAGCTCAGTCTGGGAGTAATTTGAGAGCAAAGGCAGCAGGTTGATCATTGAAAGTGTGAATCAGTTTTGGGAGAGATGGCTATTCAGATATTTAACTACTTTACCAGCTGCGGTAAAATATCTCAAATATGCAGTTTTTCAAAAGAAAATTAGACTATATTAATAGCTTGTTTTAATAAAATTGACCAAGAAATGGCTTAAATATCGCAAAACAATAATGACGCGTGTCGCTCTATTCAACACCACATCGCCTCATGTGCATAATGAATCTCCAAACACAATAACACAAGATGCGCCATACACTATGCCCCGTGCTGGCTGGCGCTCAATTCATTTAGTGCTTCCTAGGTATAATACCTGATTCTCTAGAATAAGCCAGAATACGTGCAAAAATCTTCTTCATATTACATACACATTAGTATTGACACAATTTTTTAATATATCGGCTTGTTTTACATCAATTTTTCCACCCTGACCATAACTTGAAGCCATTGAGTACCTTTAAAGATGCATTTGATAAAGAGAAAGGTTGATAAGATGAAAGCCATGTTGACTAAAGATTAATGCAGTTCACAGCCCCCTGTCACCCTTGACTTTTATCCATTAATATGGGCTAATCACTCTACCATCTGCACCCTACTAGCCTTTCCCACCTACACAAAATAATAATCATATCATTATTACCAGCCTCATCTTATTGCATAGTGTGTGCATGCTCTCACAGTATTTTGCTATCCTGGACAACACGAGCAATTAACACAAAATGCACAAATCAATCCTAAACAAATTCTTTAAATATCACAAATAAATTAGCTCTAAGCCTAAATCTACACTAAGAAAACTGTTGTGAGCTTGGTCCCTCACTTGCACATTGAAAAGAGACACATAGTGATAACAGAACCATCATGAAACAAAATGTGTAGAGCAAATGACTAGACATCATGTCACATACATCCGATAAATTGCTCAAAATAATGCCTCCTAAATATAGTCTGGTTGTCTAGGACATATCCTTTTTCATTTATTGGGTTACAAGTCATGGAGAAAGACATTAAGCATGCTTAAGAGGCAAATCAGTTTCTAAACACAAAAAATGAATCACGATCGTGTTTATATGACCTAATTTCTACTGAAATTCTAGCTCTAATAGCTCTTCAGCTGATTCTTCATTGATCAAAGTTTTTTTTTAATTTCACACAGATGATTTAAATTTAATAATTAAAAAAGATCTTTTTATGTTGCCTGAAAAGTCTCGGGTAGTCCATAAGCTGCAATTAACATGTGCAAAAACTGTCTGTTATCTCCTACCCGTTCCTAATGCTAGCCTGTATGTTAAATATATAGTTGACTGCTATAACGTCTGGCTAATACTGTCCTCCCATGACAAAATAAGTATTAAACTAGAACAAACTTGACATTAAATACTGTATAAGCCAATATTTTGGCGTACAGATATTTTCGCGGTTTCTGACTAGTTTGACCCATTGGCATGTTATTTTCACGTTTTTGAAAGTGTTTCTACACAAATGAATGTGCATCATATAGAGTGGAAATTTTCACGAGGACATAACCGCGAAATTAGCGAAAATAAAACCACCGCGAAAATTTCAGCTTACACAATACCCTAATATTGGGTATCATTGTGGACTTTGGAGCCTAATTGAACATTCTATACCATTTTTTCACTATAGAAAGAGATTTTTACCGCAATAAACCACTAATTAGTCATTTAATAATCACCCCCTGGATAAGATGCACAGAACGTTGGTGAATTTACACTAATGCGCAACTACATTATGAATTAGCTTTGTGAATTGACTGCAGAATACATAGACGCGCGCTCGATGTAGTTCCTGAATCTCTATGGTACGGACATACCGTAAGTCATCTTGTTCACTATTTGTTTACACAAATATAGAGGTCGTTTCTCTAGATTTGAACTTCAAAATTGAAGGCAACGAGAAAGGGGAAGAAGATGACAGTTTACGCTCTATACCGAGTGAGTAAAAAAAAAATGTTCCCTGACTTTGAGGCTGTTTTGTTCAAAATATGAAATTATTATCCCTGGTTTGATGGCATATCTTTATAGAGCACTTCCAAACGAACACTTTGGCACCATTTTTAGTGGTAGAAGATTTTTCTGACAGTGTAAAATCTCACTTGTGCCAAGTGGCAGGTGAAGATGAAAACAGCCTTTGAAAGAACTTGTGGCCCTTGGACAAACAAAGGCACTCTCAAACACTCACACATACGCACGCACATGTAGCACACTACACAAAACATCCCTATGCACAAACATAAACCGCACACATGCACACTCACACACACCCATACTTGCACAAAATTACACCTTGACATATGTGGGTAAGAACACAAAGATCAGATGTTTTAAATTTATGTCATTAAAGCCCAAGTACAGTTTTAGTAGAGATGAAGAAATGTGAATTTTGGGGATGTTTATCACGACATGTAATTCTTATACACATTTTGAGACCATAGCATATTTTTTATGAACCGATTCTTTTGAAAATTTGAATATGACCGTTAAATCATATTTAGCGCCCTCTCGTGGTTATAGCATTATTTTGCTTGTTATCAAGCATATACAAAGTTATTTCCGAGATTTGACAATAGAATGATATATACACAAAATTTAAATTCTGAAATTTTCATCCAATTCTGAGCGTGGCAAGTTGTCCATCATCAAAAAAGAAAATATTGAAATAGCGTGGTGAAGCACCACGCTATAAAAATTTGCACATTTTCGGTTATAGCTTTTCCAAAACTCGTTCATTTTTCGCATATGATCTTTTGTGCAATATGTTTATGATACTATATTTCATTTCATATAGATTTGAAGACAAAATCTGGTAATAAAAATATTCGCTTCTACAAAAACTGTACTTGAGCTTTAAGATCAAGGGAATATCTTTGAAAGAAATAATTTTTGGCAAATAGTTTTGCTCCAAATTATGTTTTTGCTAACTTCTGTTAATGTGGTCATGCATCTTCGTGTGGGTATGCATTTGTGGGTATTTTATGTGTGGTTTACTGCGTGTGTATGTACTTGTGTGTATGTGACAAGTACATACACGTTTGGTCATGCCTTTGTCTGTCCAAGGGTCGCTTGTTCTTTCAAAGGCTGTTTTCATTTTCACCCAGCCACTTGGCACAAGTAAGATTTCACACCTTTAGAATAATCGTCTCTTCTTCAGTCATGCATGCACAAATCCCAATAGAAATGGTACCAAAAGTTTGTTGGAAGTTAATCTATCGAGGTATACCATCTAACCCGAGATATTAATTTCAGAATTCGAACGAGACAGCTTCAAAGTCAGGGGACATTTTTTTCCTCACTCTGTAGTGAGATGAACAGTGATGACAATGGCTGTGATTTAGGTGAAAATGGGGATATAGAAGGAGAGGATGAAGATTGAGGGTTAGGCAAATTCCCTTCCACTTCTTCGCCCGAGGTGGCCCATCGCAAGTACAGCAAGAACATATTTTTTCTTTGACACATTAGTTAAAAACGGTTTTAAATTCTCAGTTTAATAGACATAATAATGGTAATGGATTATTGTGTACAAGTCCCGGAAACGACCCCACGTAATAGACTACGTGGGGGGTAAATCGGAAAATTGTCTTTTTCTGATTTCAATGATATTTTTATGAACGGAAATGAACCCCAAAGTGTTATATACACCTCCAGGACCATACTCATATATAATAAGCGTTGATTAGCGATCCCCCAGTGTATTCCACATAAACCAAAATTTTCAAAATGCACTTTTTGCATAAACATACTCCTTACAACAATATCTAACAACTTCATGAAAGATTATCTAAAGAGAACTTTAAAAAAAAAAAATGAAAAAAATTGGTCCCAACAAGCTGCTGCTTAAAGGGGATCTTCACCCAGACATTGACGTACTCTCAGTGGATGAAGAAAAATAGAATGATCAAACTGTGAAAATTTGAGCAAAATCCAACAATCCATTCAAAAGTTATGAATTTTCAAAGTTTTTATTTAAACCCCTCATGGTCTCCTTAAATTAGCAACAAACAGGAACAAAATGGCTGCAACATGGAGAACTCTCCATTCACTTTGTACACAATATTTCAAATTTTCCTCTTTTTCCGGAAAAGTGAACAAAATTTCGTTTTTTCAGTTACATATATTATAGCCACATCAATTCTGCAAGCATTCAAGTAAGAACGGTGTTGATTCCTCATTTCAAATATGATATTGATCCATTTTCAATGAATTTATGTACACAGTGAATGAGGAGTTCTCCATGTATGACATCACAGATTATGCTAATTGGCTATACGTTGCCAATTCAAGGATGCCCAGCACAGGTGTAACTGATAACTTTGAAAATTCATAACTTTTGAACGGATTATCCCAGTTTGTCCAAATTTTCACAGTTTGTTCATCTGATTTTTGTTCATTTACTGACTGTACATTATTGTCTGGGTGTAATTCCCCTTTAACGGTTTATACACAAAAAATGTAGGCCCATATAGGAAGTATTAACCAAAATTTTGAACCAGCTTTGAAGATTTTTTAAACATGAATATGAATATATCATGGATATCAAAAGGGCATATGTCAATACAGTGATTTTAAACCAAATCAAATGTGGACAACATAAAAAATATAAGCCAAAATATATTTTTTCCTTCATATCTTGAAAACTTTAAAATGGTAATTAAATACTTCCATTTGCTGTGGGAGGGCAGTATATACCAACAACGAAAAATGTAACAAGTATTGGTTCGTATTAAATATAAAGCAACAGTCGCTGATAGCCTGAAGGGGAGACCAGGGCTAGTTCGAATATGGGGTAATGTTGCCCCCCCCCCACAATTTTTCGTAATCTATACAGAGGATGAAAAATAAAACATATATACTATGTTATGTGATCAGCAATGAGTCCGAATTTGAACTCCTATATGCAAGATATAATCAGAACATTCTCCCATGGTCATACATTGACCCAAGGTTGTTTAAAATCTTCAGAGGATATGAAGTTATCGCAGTAACGAGTTCCGGACGAATGCACGCACAGACAGACTGATAGACGGACAACCCGAAGTCATAATGCCTCCTCATGGTGGTGGAGGCATATGAGTGGGGAACGGTTGCAGCTCGGTATTGCAATGAAACTTTTTTTATCACAGTGGAAAACTATACCCCCCTCCCACAAACACACAGGGGCAAATTTTAAGAAAAGCAGCATGCTGATTTTAAATGGAAGTGCAAAAATCAGACAAACAAATTAAAAGTTTGAGCGAAAACGGAAAACAGATAAGAAAGTTATGATTATTTGAAGAAATCTTAAAATTTTCAAAACAGTTAGATTTCTGACAAATTGGCAACTTTGGGTCACGTGACATGACGTGTTGATAAAGTAGGTTCGTCACTTCTCTAGAATAAGTGCATTATATCTCTTTGCTTTTTATGCTCTGTTTTATAGCCATGGGATGCAAAAATAATTCCTTTTCTCAATGAATTCCTCTAGACAAATATATATTCTTGATTATAACTCCTGAAATATTGTTCATAAAGAAGAGAACAAAATTATGTAAATGAATTATGATTTTAATAAATAGTATATTTATACTTTATACATATATATTTATATATATTTGTGTTTATAATAACGCTTTCAAGACAGCAAACTTACACTTACCACTGTAAATTCTGGTAAAGGAATTCTTTTCACTTTGGATTTACAAAGGCAAAAAGTCTTCAAAAAAAAAGAAAATAGGATTTGAAAAACAATGGCAAACATAATAAATTGCACAAAAACAATATGATCAAACAGAAAATAATTATTGAAATATTAGTTTTTACTATTTATGCAATCGATACCTTATTTGTAAATAGATACATCATTGAAATAGTTTTGAAAATATTTACATTCTCTTAATTAGAGCAATTCACTTTGTACATAAATCTTATTATTATTGATTGTTTATTAAAATCATATTTATTCAATAATTCATCATTTCTTCTTTCATACAAGACTTATATTGAAGCTATACATTCATTGATCATAATTGTTGAATACATAACAAATTAAAATTATCAACAAATAATAATTTGCTGTAAAGATTAAAAAGCAATGAAATACAATAGGCCAATTGTAGAGAAGTGTCAAACCCACATCATCACCATTTCATGTCACGTGTGCCAAAGTTGCCAATTTGCTAAAAATATAACTGCTTGAATTATTTATAATTATATTTCAAATTTCTTTATTCATTGACTGATTTCGCTCAAACTTTTTTTTGCTATGTTCGACTAAGTTTTGCGCTTCTAACCAAAGCAAGTTTTTTGGGGGGCATGGAGTAACCGTTTAACTTTTCTCTAATTCTAACATAATAATCAAGGAACTGCAGCATTACAGGCGTTGTGGCGTGCACCAGCAACCAAGCTGTTTGGGACAGTCATAAATGACCTGTGTTGGTCGTGGGTTCGATCCTGTCCCGTCGTTTCCTTCTCTCTTTCTTCTCCTCCTGGCGTAAATATTCAAATTTGAATGATACACGCCGTAAAACCAAACTTCTCTCTCTCTCATTCTTCTGTAATCACTGAATAGACAGAGCCACCCTGCAATTTCTGAAATACAAGAATAGCTGACACAGCCATGACTTCATATGAAAGAAGCTTTGTTGGAAGGAGTAAGATTTACCCAAATTCTATAAATAAAAATTAAAAAAAAACAAGGAAGGTATTTAGTTTCTATTCTCACTAAGTACTTTCTTCTAGTATGATATAACATGAATGTACTTTTTGCATAGGACTTTTTCACAGGAACAATATCTTTTTTATTAGAAATGCAATAGACATGATGATGAATGCCCAAAGTTATTTTTAACCTGTAACCTATTCCAACTAACATATCACATAATAATTCTTACGATTTTTCTCACAACCCAATTTTCTGAATAAACATGACTATTTATTAAACTGGCTCTTTTCATACAAAATCTGTTCATCCAGGACAAGAGATAACGACAGGGAGTTCTTGAGTACTTCATATGTGGTTGGGCAAGACACGTGGGGAATGAATGAAGGCGTATTAGGCCCATCTGCACTATAGCAAGCTTTTTAATTAGCTCACTAATTCTGATACGGGTAAATAGCCCGATCGATCAGAACTAGCTCAAGCTAATTTGCAGTGCAGATGCAAATTGTGAGCTAATTCACTGAAATCTCGAAAATAGTGAAGTACTTCGGGAAATACTTAGCTCGCATTTTGCACAGTAAAGACGGGTTTGGTTTTATTTACCTCAGACTGTTACCACATCAAGGTCACACAAGCTAATCGTGTTGGTTTTCCATGGTCATTCTTGTTATAATTGCCTGATAGTTCTATAGTGAAGACGGGCATTGTGAATCTAGAGCTAAATCATGGAGGAGGACAGTTTTCATCTCGAGATAAATTTTTCTGAAGTGGGAAAGTGCAGATAGGACTAATGAATATCAAGCTAAAGGGCTGATTGGGCTAAAACCTTGAGATCAAGGAAAATCGGGCTAGAGTAACGCCAGCTGTTATCCCCTTGTATTTTGGCCCCTTGCTGTATACATTAAAACCCTGTTAACAGCTGACGAGAACAGCTGCTATCCAGACTACAAGCCATGCTGCGGGCGAGGCCTCTAATCAGACAAGCAAGATGTTTTTTATTTTGCCTATTTATTGAAATTCTCAATAGAATTTTGACGCAGAATAACCATCCCAAAGAATTGACCCATCAAAAACACTCTCTAACTAGCAGCACATTGGGCTTCTAGGTAAAGGCAATCGCGCAGCTCATAATTCTCTGCACGTAGAATCGCTTCTTGAAACCATTACAAATATACTGCAGTCTACGATAGCAGCCGTGTGTAAGCCTTTGTGAAGGCTATTCGGAGCATTGATCATAACTAATAAGGCCAAACAAAAATAATTTTGGGGCTCCCTAAGAATGGCTTTTCAACAAAATGGTGTCCATGAGATGGAATTTTTTTGTTAATTCAATTTTTTTTCTTTTTTTTTTGAGCACAATTCACACAAAAAAATGTTTAACATTTTTAATAGAGGTGGGCTATAAACAGGGTCATTTTTGGGTAATCTCCGAGACATGCTCATCACACCTATTTTGGTGAGTTTTTGTGTGCTGACACAAAATCTGAAGAATTTTTTTTTTTTAAAGTCAATTTTTCGGACTGCTTCGGGGGTATTTAGAAAATCTTAGATGGCCACCGTTTTGACAGGAAAAATGTGTTTTTGGAATAACCATTTTTTCATCTTTTGGTCCTGTTTTTGTGTCTATTTGTAGGTTTTAGATGTCCCTGAATCTAACTATGCCATTCATTTTCACTATTTGGTGGTCTATATTGGAGATATGCAATAATTTTGATAAAATATGAACATTTTAAGCTTACAGCACCAC
>BQKZ01000274.1:166807-177445 GCA_036244855.1 Temnopleurus reevesii
CTTCAAATCTATATAAAATGAAACATGATATCATGAACATGCTGTACAAAAGATTGTGCGAAATATGAACAAGTTTAGGAAAAGTTATAACCTAAAATGTGCAAAATATTTCAGCGTTGTGTCTCCCGATGTTAATTCAATATTTTCTTTCTTGATAAAGGACAATTTCTCATGCACAGAATTGGATGAAAATTTCAGAATTTATTCTTTGTGTATTCCTTTTTATCATGCTTTAATCAAATCTTGGAAATAACTTTGTATATGCCCGCTTAGAAGCAAAATATTGTTATAACCAAGAGAGGGCGCTAAATATGATTTAACGGTCAAATTCAAATTTTCAAAAGAATCAGCTTGTAAAAAAAATATGCTATGGTCTCAAAATGTGTATAAGAATAATATGTCATGATAAACATCCCCCAAATTCACATTTTCTTCATCTTTACCAAAACTATACTTGGGCTTTAATGTTCATATAAATAAATGCTTAGAAGTTTAACCATGATGTCACAAACTTTGCCAATTTGTAAAGGGAATTCAAAGTTTTCATAATTTGTTCATTAAAAATTTAAAACCAACTTTAAAATTGCCAAATTTCGCTGTATTCCTGCTAATGTTGAAATTATAATTACTTGCTAAAATACTTGCTTATAAATAGGATTCATTAGAAGCTCAATGAAGCATTAACCACATTAATAATACATGCAGTTGTCAGATAAAGATTGAAAATAAATGAAATGGATGAATAAAAACCTATAGAGTCAAATTCAGCCTTCAACAAACCTTTTTGATTTTCCAGCTAGCTAAACCTAAATCGAATGGAAGCACAAAAAGACCTTACCTGACCCGAGTAGAAAAGTGACATCTTGCTATCCTATCCTCACAAATTCACAACTAGAAATGCTCTCCCCGTTGGTAAGAGAAGTCAACAAGTCTTGATGATTGACTATCCAAAACCACTATTCATCTGGGAGAGTTCAGAGTTCAATTCAGGTTATTCAAGTCAAGTTGCTTCTGGCAGAAAATCAAGCGTTTTGTTTGCAAAGATATTTTTGTTTTTCCATTCAATGTTGTTGCATATGAGATGAAAATGCTACATAACACATTAATATAAAGTACTAATGCTGAAGGTGAATGATCTAACTAAAAGATATGAAGTTGGGTGCAAAACGGCCATCCATGTACATCCATGTACCAACTGGTACTCTCACAATCACAGAGAATTTTAATGTCAGTGTTGCTAATTACCATCTCAGAACTGAACCATGTTCCCGAGAGATATATCAACAAAATCTCACAAACAGTTGCTGAACTCAACAAACAAAGAAAAAGAAAGAAAACCGAAAGACAGACATCTACATGAAGGGACAGACACAGAGCCTGCTCCAAGTTGTATGTACAGTGAGATAGTGTGGAGAGGCAAATGGAACGAGATGTAGGTAGTGATAGTAAGAGGGTACTTGGTGCTAGTGGTGGTGGTAGGGCAAAGGGTGGTAGTAATGACCTATTTTCTTCCTCCAAGGTAATGACGGAGCCATCGATTACAAGGAAGGGGGAGGGGTAAGGAGTGAAATGCCACATGAGTGAATCTTCTCTGGTGTCATCCAATGAGTCATCTTCTCTTCATCATCTAACCATGGCCCTAACATTTACCTTCTTGACAATTGATCCACCATATACCTTGCCAAAGCAAAGAATTATGGTTACAATTACATATCAGCATTATAATCTTGATGACAATGATGTAAGTAATTTTGATAATGATGATGATGATGATGATGATGATGATGATTATGATGATTATGATGATTATGATGATGATAACAGCAATAACTCAGCCAGGGCTCTACACCACAAATAACTTGCTTTAATAAAAAAGCACAAATTAAACAAACATATCAAAAAGAGTTTAGAGTGAAATCAGACAATAAATCACAAAGCTAAAAATATAAGAATAATTCAAACATTCATAGTTTTAGCAAATTGGCAACTTCAGATCACCAGAAATGACATGGTGATGATGTATGTTCATCACTCCTCTACAGAGGAATAATATGAATTACAAGAAAACAGATGAATAATAACTTATTTTAACAAAAAAATATGAACGGAGTGAAGTGGCAATGAAAATCAAGTAGTAAACAAAAGATGTGTAAACAAACGTGTGTGCGATGCGATGGTAAACGCTTATATAACATGCATATCTCCTGAAATCCTGAAGTACCGATGCATTATGGGTTTAATTAATTTGACAAAATTAACTTCAATCGTTCACATGACCAAACTGCATGATGCGGCGAATTAGTGCTGTGGCGTGAAAGTTACAGCAGTTTGCTGCGATTTTTGCCGTGAATTGAATTGCGGCAAATACCGTGACTAATTGATTCACAAAGCCAAGACTTTTGCCCCGTCGCAATTTTTCTTGAAGCGACGCTGCAATGAAAAATAGCATGTGAAACTATAGAAAAGCAACTATTTTCTTACTGCTACAGTGTGAATATCTAAGTTATGTATGATTATGTTTGAGGAAAAGTTGAAGGAGATGACCTGAGCAGACACATCTTTGAGTAAGAAAAAATGAGAATGATAGCAAGAAAGCTCCTATGTCTTGTTTGTTTGTTTGTTTGTGGGGGATGTGCAGTGACTATCCCGTGCAGTCATCAGCAGCTGGTGTAAAGATGAGCTTCTAGGGGATGTGTAGTCAAAAGAAGGAGAATGTCTGTGTCATCCTTTGGTATGTGTAATGAGAGCTACTTAAAGCCCAAGTACAGTTTTGGTAAAGATGAAGAAATGTGAATGTTGGGGATATTTATCATGACATGTAATTCTTATACATATTTTTAGACCCTAGCATATTTTCTTACGAACTGATTCTTTTGAAAATTTGAATTTGACCGTTAAATCATATTAAGCGCCCTCTCTTGGTTATAGCATTATTTTGCTTGTTATTGAGCATATACAAAGTTATTTCCAAGATTTGACAAATACACAGCAATTAAATTCTTCAATTTTCATCCAATTCTGAGCATGGGAAGTTGTCCTTTATCAAGAAAGAAAATATTGAAATAGCGTGGTGAAACACCACGCTATAAAAATTTGCACATTTTAGGTTATAGCTTTTCCAAAACTCGTTCATTTTTCACACAATCTTTTGTGTAATATGTTTATGATACTATAATTCATTTCATATAGATTTGAAGATAAAATCTGGTGATGAAAATATTCGCTTTTACCAAAACTGTACTTGGGCTTTAAAGGTGTAATAGAGCTTTGTAGCATCAAATTGAATCTATTTGTAATTGATGGCTCTGTGACTGCATGCTTTGCAAAGTAAGTGTTCTCAACAAAAGAGCACACTTTATTATCTTGCATTTACCTATGTTAATTATATTTTAGAAAAGGAAATAAATGTTCTATTCAATTCAATTCTATCAAAGGATACCAATTGATGGCTGCATTGTAAATCGAGGTACTATCTGCTGATTCAATATTCTGACAATGACGAATTGAAAGAAGAGCCTATCCCAAAATAATATTTTTTCAACAGAAGCAGAAAAGTCAGATGAACAGAATAAAAAAAATTGAAAAGAATTAGACACCTAATAAGAAAGTTATGAATGTTTGTATATTCAGAAAAATTTGCATCTGATATCACAGGTGTACAATAGGCTATTTATCATATTCACATCAATCCTGAAAAACTACAACGATAGGATATTTTCACGGTGGATATGAAGATTCCCTAATTGCATGTTTACATTAGAACAAATTTCATATATTTCTGTAGAATGATGACATTTGCACCGTGAATATAAATGAAATGATGGTTAGTAGTACAACAATGACGTCATTGGCAACATGTCTGATAGTTCTCACTGATTTGCCCATTGTTTTTTTCAAATTTTAAAAATTCATAAATTTTTTGTCACTTGTCTGATTTCCTTAAAACTTTTTGTTCTGCTTATGAAGTTTCTGTTTTGGGTAGCATCTCCTCTTAACCTGTTGGCTGCTGAATTCTGTAATTTCCCTAGACTTTGTGCAGAGGTTAGCTGGTTCCAGTAGTCAATGGGTTAAATACTACAATATGGACACTCAATCAATATTTCCCATTCTTTTTTATCCCTGAAATCGGAAATTAGATATTAGAATAATGAAATATTGAAAAACAAAACCATTAGTTCAATTCATTTTATCAATACAAAATTAGAAGAATAAAAAATGAGTTTGATATGCCGTTTTTGCTTTCGCAAACTAGAATATTTGAGCGCCGGCTATCCAAGTTGACAAATATTTCACTTTTATTTTAAGAAGAAATATTAAAGACTGTCTTCTACTGCTCAACAATTACAATATTAGAATTATTTCAGGCTGGAGGATCACACTCCTGTAAAGAAAGACTACCGCTGTCATAGCATATAAAAATATGGTAATGTTTGCAGAGCTGTTTTTTCATGAAAAAAAGCATGTAACAATAATCTATAGGAGCTATTTTTCGGCCAAAAAGGATGGTCCAATGAGATTCCATGAATATGTCACTGGCCTTAACTTTCTTGTACTGCAGGCGAGGCGCTTTCACAAGCCAGAGCATTTTATCCTTTTCTTGGCAATTTGTGTAAATTGATTGATCTTCCGTTGAGAAATGTGTGAGGCTTCTGATTATTAGGAATGAATGAACAGAAAGTTTCATTGATGGCACATTTTCCACATAAGCATATGGCACTTTATTTGCAGGAGTGTGGTCATTGGCCAATCTTCAATTACGAATTAAGATCTTGCTGCCCAATCACCCATCTGCTGATGATGGGTCAACATTTAAGAGTGTGCCACAATATTAATAGATTAGACTCACTCTCTTAAAGCCCAATAAAGTTTTGGTAAAAGTGAATTTTGTCTTCAAATCTATATTAAATGAATTGTAGTTGTGTTGTGTCCCCCGACACTAATTCAATATTTTCTTCTTTTTTTTAAAAAAGAACAACTTCTCATGAACAAAATTTGATGAAAATTTCATTATTTTATTGTAGTGTATACCTTTTCACAATTCTATTGTAAAATCTTGGAAATAAGTTTGTATACGTCCAATAACAAGCAAAATATGGTTATAACCAAGAGAGGGCGGTAAATATGATTTTACAGTCAAATTCAAATTTTCAAAAGAGACAGTTCGTAAAAAAATGCTATGGTCTCAAAATGTGTATAAGAATTATATGTCATGATAAACATCCAACAAATTCACACTTCTTAATCTTTCCCAAAACTACACTTGGGCTTATTTCAGGATGCTTACACTATTGGTCATCTCATTCAGAATAGCATTTATGTTACTACTTAAACAGTGAACTTGAAAATGCTTACACTATTGGTCATCTTATTCAGAATAGCATTTATGTTACTGCTTTTACAGTGAACTTGAGAATGCCTACACAATTTGTCATCTTATTCAGATCAAGTATTAAAGACTCAACAGGGAAAGTTCGGAGAATTGCTAAACCAGTAGACAAGACAGGTGCAGTGTCGGTTCTGTCAAATAACTGGGAAACATGTTCGTTCACTCACACGCATCACTCATACCAAACTGCAAATGATTCTCTGGCTGCATTAAACATATTTTTAACAGGATTTCCATTTGTATGGATTCCAAAAGAAGCTTCCCCACCCCCTCAAACTAATTTCTTACAGTGACTTTCTTTAAAGTCGCAAGGATTGAATTCATAATTTTGTGACAAAGTAAACTGATCCATACTGATACACATACACATTTTGTCAGGGGAATCATCTGCTGATAGTGCAGTCTATTATGTAACAAAAATGTTTCCAGTAGGATTTTGGGCTAAAATTGATTTTTTTTTTCCCCCGCTACCTTTGTCAAATTTGTGTGCTGAATCAAAAAAATCTTTGGTTCCCATGAAGGAGAAAACTTGGTGCTGCAACTTGTCCACAAGTCCGTCACGGATTCTGCCAAAGTTGAATCCCCATCAGTGATGCGCATCTTGATATCATTGCAAATTTAAAAATTCATAGCTTTTGGATGGGATCCTTGTTTTACTCAAATTTTTGCACTTTGTTTGTCTGATTTTTCTTCGATCAATGAGACCATATAAATGTCATTACTTTGACATGGTTTGGGTTTATTGTTTGATTTTCCCTTTTTTTTTTTTACTGTTTAGACTTTAAATGATGTGTATGTATTATTTTATTCCTTTTCAGTTGCCAAGCAGTCAGGCATTTTCTCTATTCATCTCTTCATATTCAAGTTTCAACTTCACCATGTTTACTCTCTCCTTCCATCTCTCACCCGACTCTTTGGTTCATCTCATTAGTTCAGCCATTCTTGCATTCCTCCATGGTCATTCTCCTCCTCCCTTTTGTCATCTCATCTCTCTTCCTTATTGGTTACTTTCTTGAATTGGGTTTGTCCATTTTAGTTGGGTGTATCTACTTTCTCTCTTGTTTGTTGATTGATTTGAATAAAATAGTCAAAGAGAACCAGGTGGGAAGCATGACATGTTATGATAACGCAATGTTTTTGATGAAAATTATAGATCAGGGGGTACTAATTCCAAATCATGTGGCTGACACCTTGCCACGCTTGAGGAAAAATTTTGACAATTTTAGGTTTACCCATTTTACTATGGTGGCCCTTATGGTATGTCATATGTCAAACTCGTTCCAGAATTCCCTGCCTTATTTTGCTATATTCGATCTGAATGAGATGACAAAGAAGACAAAAAGAAAGATGGGTATAGAGGAGAGTAAGTGAGGGAGTGAGGAAGAGGAAGACAAAATTGACATCTAGGAAGAGAAATGAAAGGAGAAAAGTAAAGGACAAGGATAAGAAGAGGTAGTGGAAAAAAGAAGAAGAGGAGAACAGCGAAGAAGAATGAAAAGACAATAAGGGATAAAAGAACTTGAAGAGAGGACGAAATTAAGATTCACATAATGAAGCAAACATAGGAATAAACAGAAAACTAGTGTTTGCTATAAACTGGAAATACAATGTACATGAGATTGTTATCTCTTATACTCGCTGCATTATGTAACCCTAGGCTGCTGGGGTTCTCTGAAGTGTGGGGAGGAGAAGCACATCAGAAACGCAATTTCATTTCCGTTATTCTGTAACTTCTTTCTGGTCTATTTTCAGTAAAAGTGTTGTGCAGGAAAGTATGGTCTTGCATTTTTATTGATGTGTCATTTGTCATGTTTTATTTTGTTTATAAATAAATACAGATGAATATGAATTGGAATAACATACTCAGAAATGTTCCCATTAGATTCCCCATAAGTAATGCACACATTCTTTTCCAATGAATTTATATGAAGGAAAGTTGATAAAAAAATTGCAAATTACTAAAAAAAAAGCAAATGTAATGGTGTGCGAAAAACGTGAATAGAAATCTGCATGTGTGAAGAATGCATCAAGAGACATGAAAAAGCATTCAATTGTAATCGTGATCTTTCTATTATATGCTCATGTTGTCAACGCTAGTCGGTCAAAGCGTATCTGCGAGAGTAAATAGCGTCGAAAGGAGCGAGTAAAGAGTTAAAAGAAGATAAAAATTGATAGAATTGAAATTGCAAAAGAGTTAATGTTTTTACAACAACAATAAATTGTACATGAAATTACAGTGATGCAAATAGATCGGTATTACATTTTTATTGCACTGATAATTGAAATTTGAATACATGCATTGAGAAAGGCAAGATGCAGTATATGAAATATGGATTAAAATTGCATGAACAAGCTTCATAAGATCGGTGAGGTGTCAATTATTTAATAATTATAGTGAGTTAAAAATTCACACAAGACTGGGTAGGCTTGAGTTTTGATATCACTTTGTTCTTCTTTCCCAGATAGCAAATTTAAGTCTAAGTTAAGATCCCCTTCAAACTTACCTTGTATTCACACTTCTTATGGCACGTGAATCGACATGCTGTGAGGTAAAAATAAAGGACAATTAATTAGAAACATTGAAATTAAGCCCCTAAAAGATGTCATGTATTATCAATTCTTATTCCATTTACTTTTGAAATAACTGTACTGGGTGTAAAAAAAATTGTCACTTCTTCAAAAAGCAACACAAATACAACAATGTTGTAAACTACCCTATAATTCCTGTTTCAAATCAAATGATTGAAAGCAAGAGATTATAATAATGTGATTTGATTTGATTTGATTTATTTTATTTTCCATTTCAATATCATTTTTACAATTTCAACAACAAATTATAATCATTTGCAAGAGAAACAAAAATATTTACAAAGACAAATCATGATACACAATGTTTGAAAAGCAGGTGATAGAGAGATGGAGGGGCATGCCGAAAAAGCGAGGCTTGTAGAACGCATGCCCCTTCTTACATTAAGATTACTATAAGAGTTACAATTTGTGAAAACACAATAAGCAATATAAGTAATTGTGACAAAATACATAATACAATTTGAGAAATGAGAAAATAAAAGGATTAAGGAGAAGGGTCTGTAACGTTACAAGTTATAAGGATGGTATGAGAAGAGGACAGGAAGGAGTGAAGATAGAGGGCAGGCGCAGCTCCACAGGATGTGGTATTGAATAGTAATTCATAGTTATAGTTATAATTTTGCAATACTTCCAATGCTTAAAGGTATAAATTCATAACGGTCTGGATGCAGAAAGTGATGTGAAACGAGCTGAATTGTATTCATAAGTTGCTTTACATACATAAATATAACTGTGTACGAAATAAGGAGAGAAAATTGTACGTATTCTGGAGTATTTTAAGTCGAACACGCCAATCAGTCATGATTCCTACGATGTGCTAAGTGCTTTCGCACGGGGGAGCGTCCACCCGGAATGGGCGGAGCAATCAGTGGTATTGTCTCTGGTGTGTGAGTTCGCATTCATTTTGTACGTGAAGCATGTTGTGCTAGGGAGGGAGACCGCAGCATCATTTTTTACTTTGCGATAATTAAGCCATTTCTTGATCAATTTTAATCAAACAAACTATGAACATGCTCTAATTTGCCATTGAAAAACTGAATTATGGTAATACTTTTACTACAGCTCACAAAGTAGTTAAATATCTGAAGCGCCATCCTCCCACAACTGGTCTATTAGTTTTGTAGAATGTTTATGATTTTAATAGTTAGTTTAATATTAGTTTTTAAAACTATCTCAATTGATTCCATTGTTTTGTTTATTGTAACTCATGTAAAAATAATTGTAAAGCACTGAGACATTTATTTTGATATTAAATGCTATATCAAGCATATGGTATCATTATTATAATACATGCAGTACCTCTGCAACTGAATCAAAGGCAAAAATACACCTAAGTGTTTACTCAGAACTCAATATATCACCTGTGATATATTTTGTCCTGTAGGAGGCAGGGAATTCATGACACCTTCACTTCACTACCCCACCAAGCCAAAAAAGTATGAAATATACAAGACCAGGTATGTAAATAAGGATCTGATTCCCAGCCTGTATTTAGTAACCCCCATTATACAACCCCCAAAAAGGGCATAAGTGGAGGGGGACGATCATCACTCCAAGCTAATGGAAAAAATAAGAGGAACTCTAAACGGTAAATTATGAAAAATAAAAGCTAACAGCCAGAGTTGGAGGAAAAGGGTGGCTGATAGCCATAGAAAGCCCTCAACAAGGAACTTTACCCCTCTACCTCCTTACACAAAATATGGTGGAAATGAAGCATTTGAGAAATATAATATGGAATATGCAGAAAGAATGTAATAAGCCCATGAAATTCTGAAAAGAGTGCCCTCCCAAATTTAATGAAAAAACCCACCATCCCTAATTCACCAGAAGAGATAGTAACAGCTAAAAAAAAAAAAATAGAGTTACATCACGAAATAAAAAATATATTACACATTTCTTGGCTTTGCTTTGCGAACAAAGAAGATTGCCCACGTCGGCAAAAAGTATGCACTTGACTGAAAAGGGAAATTCTAAGACCCCGTTTACACCGCCGGCCCAATTGCGGTACCGGGTCCTGCTCGGTTACCTGTTTACACCAAAAGTTTTAAGCCGGCCTAACTTGTTCAGTATTTGGAAGGTAGCGGCGCTCTGCATGTAAACTTTACTTCAGATGATGCGAGGAGACTCCAAACTGTGCAGGCAAAACTCTAAAAACAATGAGATATAACGTCACAATCGTGAGCAGGCCCGCATTTGGTACCGCAATTGGGCCAGCGAGCGTTTACAGCGAAACAAAGCCGGCCAAAGGCCGACCCGAGACAACCTCAAGAGGCAGTCCAAAAGTAGGCCGGCTTTTAGTACCGCAATTGGGCCAGCGAGCGTTTACACCAAAAACTAGGCCGGCCCGAGACCGGCCTCAGGCCGGCGGGTCGGGGCTCGTCCGCTCTCTGCTAGGTAGCGGAGAGGCTTTGGACGATCGCCCGAACGCCGCCCCAACCTTGGCTGCACACGGCCGTCGGTGTGGGGCGCCGTCCGATACCAGGGGGCCAGGCGGCCGCCGGGTTATACCCGGGGTCGGCCCCGCCCTCGGAGGCGGATCAATCAATCCTGCCTCCGTGCGAGCGTCCCGTCCTGAGTTGATGTAGTTGCCCCCTTCGCCGCTAACGTGCGAACGGGAGGGGGAGGCTGACCGCCCGCCGCCCCTGCAGGCGACAGGGAGGTCG
>BQKZ01000275.1:0-14636 GCA_036244855.1 Temnopleurus reevesii
ATATTGATGCCTGTTTCATCCTCATATGTCTAAAAACAAACTTTTTACATGAAGTTCAAGTATCATTCACTATCATTATTTCAAATGTTACAACAGCTATGTCGGTAATGTTCCAGTTGTCTTTCTTCCAAGTGTGCCCAGAAATAAAAGCATGTGAAATCCATTTTTCTGAGCCTTCTCTAGAATAAAAAATCATGAAGAAACCAATCTTTTACAGTAACATACCTCGTGCTGTTCTTCAACAGGAGTCTCCTTGAACTTTGCTGCCGGTCTGTCGTACAGCGTGATTGGACGTTTGATCTGCCAGTTCTCAATCAGATCCGTCTTCATAGCCTCCGTCACACAGAAATGGCCGTCACCTTGACGGGTGAAGAAACGTTCAAACCTGCAAGATGACAAGAGTGGATTAAATCTAAAATCATACTGTACATCTATTGGTAGGTATGAATAAGTGACAAACCTTATCACAATGCAGGAGCATAAAACTCAATACCTTAATCATGGTTTACAACTAACCAATAAAAATAATTATACTAATTCTGGTTGCCAGAGTAAATTATATAATCTATGCATTGCAATGCTATGTAATGGAATATAAGAACGAAGTAACTTACAAAAAAAGAGCCCTTTCTAAAATACTGGTTACAGGTAAGTATAGTTCTCCAAATGATACTTCTTAGAAATGTGAAAATGTCAAAGCCGCCAGTTCAATAAAAATTCAATGAATAGTATTGTTTTGTTTTCACAGAAAAAACAAGATCTACCAATAAGATATTACTATTGGACTTACAGATAAGAATGCAAGAACACTCATCCTAACTTAGAGCCCTAAGGCCACATGGTAGGCTGTATTCTGGTGTGCAAATTTGAAGATCAAGGGTCCGAAATAGGCCTACAAATTTCTTAAAATTTTACATATATCTAGTATAATAAAACAAGTTGTTGATACTAATATGTAAGTTTTGGTTACTGGTGTTTTTATATATTCTTTTCATATTTTCTTTTCATACCCTTTTTAAAAAAAATATCTTCTAACTTACTTTTCACCAAACCTGACAAGGGGATGTGTCTTTCCTAGGGTGATTCCCAGTATGGTGTAACCGTAGTTGTGCATATCCACCACAAACTTGCTACCATAGACCTTGCATGCAAACCAGGCAACTGCTAGGGTGGGAATGGCCGGCACATTCTGCAATAAGAAATAATGATCAATTGAATTCAATTTAATTGAATTGAATTAAACATTCATTTCCTTTTTCGTAGACATAATCAATGTAGAATAACATGACAAAGTGATAGAATCAAAGGAGGCAATACCCTGGAAGCATAGCTTGTGTTGGGATCGCCTTAACAAGAAACAAAGTTGAACAAAATTATTATTTTTAAAGAAGAGTAAAGAAAATAAATTAGTACATATTATCATTTGAAGAAAACAAAACAAATTCAAGATAAAACGAGATGGATAATGAAAAAGAACTGTTTGAGAAATATAAATGATAAGAAAGAAGAAGAGCAAAACCATTTGATAAAATCATTCAGGATATATATGGATATTGTATAAGCCAATATTTTAGTGTACAGATATTTTTGTGATTTTGGACCACTTTAACACATTGGCGTGTTGTTATCTTCACATTTTTGACAGTGTTTTTTGTGCACATAAGAATGCACATCATACAGAGTGGAAGTTTTTGCTAGGTCAAGACTGCAAAATTCATGAAAACTTAACATAGATTACAAAAATGTCAGTCTATGCAGTATACTATGAGATGCGCATCACATTGCTTATGATTCTCATTTATGCAAACGGTCTGTTCCCTGTTTTCTCATCATTCTCTCCTCTTCTTTTAAGCCAATTTTCCATTTTCATCCTGGAATAACAAGAAGAAGAAAGTGGCATGATATTAAAATAAGAATGCATTGCATCTATATTCCAAAACAGTTTGCGATTCTTTGATTACACAAACCAGTCATAGAATTGATTGCAAAAGCATTTATAACACAGGCCTTCAGGCGGTACCCCTGAGATGCTAATTATTGAGAATACTCATGACGATAGAAATTAAAATTGAATCAGCGAATACCTTAACCACATTATATTTCATCAGAGAAAGCATCGGGTTATTGATCTCTCATGAGAAGTATTTGGTTCAAGTGAGGGAGAAAGAGAGAGAAAAATTGAGTTTTACAGCATGTATCAGTAAAATTTGAATTGCAAGGAGACAAAGGGAGAAAGAGGGACTGACCATTAAAATCACCATCCAAAAGACCAAGCCGGAGCTTGAACCCACAACACCTGAACCAACCCAAGTCAATTTGTCACTGTCCCAAAGAGCGTGATTTCAGTGGCATACCGCGAGGCCAAGTCGGATGGTAATTCACAATCTAATGTCTGCCCTCAAACATATTTCCAAAGTAGTTGACACCTCTGATAACTCACCTGTACAAGGATGTGTGAGGGCCAGCCCATCTTGATGAAGAAAACCCAACACAGCTGCAGACTCTGGTAGATCACCTTCACCACATACCTCACAATGGATGGTAAAACTGTTATTGGAATAGATATAAAACAGAACAAATTGTATGATCTTCTATATCAAATGCAGGGAATGAATTTTAAGGAGAGTGAGAGCAATTGCTCTCCTAAAGCTCTCCTTAAATGCTTTTTGGGGAGTGGTTAATTGAGCCCCTTGTAACCCCAATTTTACTACATGAAGACCCAATTTAGCTCCCCAAAAACTCTCCCTGAGAGCATCTAGGAGAGTTATCTGTAATTCCCCTGCAAATTCTTAAATTCAGTCGCTGCAAATGGGTGTAATTTAATTACTAGACATGTTTAACCATTTGCTAGTCTTGAATTTAAGCATGTTATAGTATGTATTGGCAATTCCACGATAACGGAATTACAAATCAGAGATTTTTGGCTCTTATTCTATTCCTTTGTGCTGTACTTGTACGATCTTAGTCAGCTTGAATACTTTTATATGGCGCAGAGGTACTAATGCCATCACCTGAAACACAAAATCTGTAAGATTTATTTTTTGTTTGGGGACCAGCGAGGTTTCGTGATTCGATAACGGAATTACCAGAAAGTAATTCCGTTGCTGACTCTTAATAAAACGCTGGTCTCCAAGCAAATAGGAAATCTGACAGATATTGTGTTCAGGTGATGGCATTAGTACCTTTGCACTATATGAAAGGATGTCATATGTTTACTTCTTCTGTTTGGTCTTTAAACTTAAAAAAAAAACAGTGGTAACGGAATTATATTTTTGATCATTTTCTCATGTGGAATTGCCAGAAGCCGTTTCATTTCACGTTATTTACACTTATCTATATTACTAATTTGCCCATGCATACCGTCATTATTCCTGTCTAACTTGTTTACTATGGACACTATTTTATGCAGATGAATATGAAATCTAGTGTCTTGAATTGAAAAACATGAATGAATTCGGACAAAGTACATATAACCATAAATTTTGAGAGTTTGAATTTTCAGGAGGGCAGAATCATAAATTGATTTTCTGCGTCAATCTTCTTGTGTCATGCTATGTATTTCCTGATCTGAAGTTATTCTTTCAGACGAATTGGGCATGAAACACTTTCTCTTGTGATTTAGTCACAGTCAACTATAAGTATAATCAGGATTTTTTTTTAACCGAGCAGACCTTTGGTCAACCGCGTGGAGGAGTTAATTTGAACCCCCAAACCACCCTCTAGTTAAGGACTGAGGTGTGGCTGCATACTTACATTTGAAAGATGGAGGATCTCCCATTACATGCATTCTGATTCGCTTGTTCGACAGTAAATCTTCATGTGGTTTGGAACCTGAAATATGGGAAAATATAAAACAAAAATGATAAAACAAAAATGATAAAACAAAAAAAAACTGCATATGTTCATCATTCTATTGTAGTCTTGCCTTTCGATATAGATCAAATATTCTTTTTTTTTTTAAATTTGATAACAGCAATTAAAGATTATCGAAAGATACAGCAGTATGCCCAACAACTTTGATGAAGGCATTTTACGCTTAGGCGCTATGTATTAATACCCTGGCGACGAATTCCGCGCTCCTCCCGCATCCGGTCTATTCATGCGGGAAGTACACAAAGCGTCAATTTGACCACATCCTTTTCCCGCATACAGGAAGTCTTCACAAAAGACGGACGCGGACTTGAATTTGTCTAATTGTCATATTGAATGAAAATTGATTGCGGGAATTTTGCATAATGGGATGCATCCGTGCTCTCTCTATGCGTGCCCACCGAGCTGTGACGACCCAATTCACGCACGCAGAAAGAGTGCAAGGAGAACAGACGTATGCGTGCATATGAGGCTAGTCTGCGATCTTCTGTGCACTATAGAAAATACAATGTGCCTAGGCTTAGGCCTCTGCCTCTGACTCTGGCATATGCGCCTACTAATTGCTAGCATTAATTCTGTACTGACGTAATTCTGTATGCCTTGGGCCTTGTAAGTAACGAGCATGGGGAGCTTGGAGCTGGAATCCATCTTGTTTACATGCCAAGACATTGTGGGAAAATTACCTCCCTGCTGCTGTACTAACATTAAAGCGCAAGGCATAGTATAGTTTTGGTAAAGATTAAAGAAATGTGAATTTTGGGGATATATACCATGACATATAGTTTCTATACACATTTCAAGATCATAGCATATTTTTCTACGAGCGAANAGTTTTTGATCAATTCTAGTTCAATATCACCAACCTCCATATCCAACCATTTCCACGTCAAATTCTTCTGCTGCCAGCGAGAGCGCATGATACTGCATGCGGGGACTTCTCCCGATGTCGCCTAGCACCAGTACGCAAGCTCGGTGTCCTGCTCTCGTTGTCCGGTAACCTGACGCCATGTAAACGAAGAGTAAAGACACAAACATCACACTGTATAGTTCTTGGAAATACAGGTAAACTTCCATGAAGACGATTAACCCTCCTTGGGTCAAAATGTCTAAATTGATTGGCGTTGGGCTCGACATGATGGAAATTTGTGACCACTCCTTCACAAGAAATCGGCGAACGTGTACGAATTTCGCAATCACAGGTGGAAGTGATAAAACCATGATTTTACTCTGCTACCTGCACGTAATCCGTGCAACCAAATAATAGTGCAAATAATTTATGGCGAGAATAGGGGCTCTTTTGAACATAGAATTTCAATACTCTTTCTTTTATTGTTATCATTATCATTGATCATTTTATCCCAGGATTTAACATGGTATGATCGTCGAAATCCTACTTCTTGTTCTCCCTTTCTAAATAACTTTTTCTCTACCATTATGTTATTTGATTCTGTCATCATGTCGTTACAATCGCTATCCAAAAAAACTTTGTGTCATCATCAGCTTGATCATCACCACAATCATCATCATCATCATCATCATCATCATCATCACAATCACCACCATCATCACCATCACCATCATCATCATCATCATCATCATCATCATCATCATCATCATCATCAACATCATCATCATCCTCACCATCATCATCATCATTATCAGCATCATCATCATCATCATCATCATCATCATCAACATCATCATCATCCTCACCATCATCATCATCATTATCAGCATCATCATCATCATCATCATCATCATCATCAACATCATCATCATCCTCACCATCATCATCATCATTATCAGCATCATCATCATCATCATCATCATCATCATCAACATCATCATCATCCTCACCATCATCATTATCATCATCATCATCATCATCATCGTCATCATCATCGTCATCATCATCACCATCATCATCATCATCATCATCATCATCATCATTATCATCATCATCATCACAATCATCATTATCACAAGGTTGCACTCAAATAACATTGGGAAGGGCTGGTGTAAAATGTATATAATCTCCAAAAATAAAAAAAAACAGACACATATATTTCATATATCATAATTATAACCATTTATTTAAAAAAATGTTACTCATCATATCATTCCTATAATATACTCTACCTTGGTCATACAATAATTATTAAGTAATAAAGTAATAAATTCATAATTCAAACTACTGCAAAAAACAAACAATTACACAGAGATTTTCACAGTATACACATTTCTAAAAGAAAGTGCTAGTAAAATGTGCGCGGATTAATGAAAGAGGCAAATATTTCCTACAAATATAGAAGTCAAGCACCCATGGAATTATCTTGCTTCCAATGAATGAAGAAAAGACAGATGAACAAACTGTAAATTTAAGCAAATTCTTACAATCCATTTGAAAGACAATGATGCAAGTTGATGAGATCATTGAGTTGGCAAATTTGACAGAGTCTGTGACATACTAGCGAACAATTCCCCATTCACTTGGTAAAAAACGGATTTTGCTGACTTTAAAAAAGAAAAAGAAGTGAATTCTAATACACATAATAAATGGGAAGTTGTCAAACATGCATGACGTCACAGATTTTGTAAATATTATGAGACTTTGCACTGTCTAAACTTTAAAACGGATACTCCGATTTTGTTCAAATTTTTTGTTTGTTCACCTCTCTTTTCTTCACAGCAAACAAATTTCCAACCTCCCAATCCAATATACATATTCATTAGCCTGGTCAATGATGATCAATTGTCTCTAAATCAAATATTACCTTCCAAAATAACGTGCAAAATGAAAATGGTCGTATAAGAGTCCAATACTAAAAGCAACAGCTCACTTCTATACACATGATAATTGAATAATTTGTTATAAAAAAATTGTATACTTATTTGTAGCATAATGAGTCTAGTAGCACACATTTTCATTCTATTTGAGTACAATTTCCATTCAATTTAAGTTGTCCTTTATTTTAATATCTTGAGTTAATGAAATGAACAATAAATAAATAAAATAAAATTAATAGGGGTGGTTAAAACAAAAAAAGTACAATACATAGAGAAAACAAATACAGATATAACTCTATATTTTACATACATATGAAAAACAATATAGGCATGATTCACCTATCCCAAAACAAATAAATAGACAGTATTTAATAAGGTCAGTTCAGTTGTGTCTCATCATATGCTGGTTAAGAGAGTCTATAAAAAAGCACACTTTTAAAAAGTAACATATTTGAACATTCAAGTTTAAAAAAAAACCCCACAAAATTAAAATTCACACACGCAGATCTGTACAAAATAAATGACAATAAACAACACATAAGAAACTCTGATCTAACAGCTACCTTTAAGTCCTACAAACATGAACATAATCATCCTATTACCAAAGAACATTTTTTTTGTAACTGACCCTTGTATTTCATCAATATAATTAAACAACATTATTACCTCCAAACATTACAGAGATTGCATTATCAAATATATTGGATTAAAAGAAAGTAAAATACAATGAGAGTTGGTGTAATGTGCAAAATGCACGTGACACATGAAATGAAAAAGGGAAGGACTGAAATGGTAGAAAAGTTCACAATTCAAAATGTGATGCAAATGGCAATTAAAGAGATATTTTAGTCAAGATTATTGCACTAAGCTAATCAAGATAAGTAAAAGAGAATGCTGACACCAATGCTAATACCATACCTTAAATTACTATGGTTATAGGTACATTCCTTTACAAATGGGAAATATCATGAACAATCTGAACAAAATATCTAACATGATAGACAATAAATCAAAATTTTAACAAAGAATCAAACATGAGATCAATGCAAAATATAATCTATAACCTCTTGAGATTCACTTCTACAAGTAATTACAATCATCTATAAAGTATTTATTTGGCAAAATTACAATAAAAATACCTTTTCTGGAAATATTTGATTTGGCCACATGATTCAGATTTGAATTTTTCTTCTTTATTGGTCAATATTGGTCCTTTTTTTTCTCTCTCTCTCCCACTCCTCCTCTTTCTCTTAGATTCTCTATCCTCCCTGTATTCTCTGTTATATCCTTTTCTATAATCTCTAATATAAACTTTTAGCGGAGACATCAAAATTGTGCAGATTGTAATGAAATTTACACAATTTTTCTTGTTGTCTGTCTGACTGAGATCAACAGCTAGGCAGTTACAATATAAGTACCTAATAATCTGTAAGTCTCATACTTAGTCACAATTTGTAAATCAGCACTATTACATCACAAATTTATGAATCATATAATGCCCAGTCAATAATAATTGTCATTATAAAAATATATGACATTAACAATTGATAAAATCTATGTATGTATTTGTCATCTAAAAAATCATGGAATCGAATCTCAAATTTTTCAGAATGGAAGTCACTTTTCATCAATTTCAGTTTAATTTTTTAGTACATGTAAGTCAAATGTTTTGCAACCACAAAAATTTGTTCACCTTAGGGGAGAAATCTAATTTACAGGAGTTGAATAGCACAGTGTTTGATACACAAATCAACATATAATCACATCAACTTTACTTATAGGCAGTTATTCAACTTAGAGAAGTATGACTTAGGGTTAATTGACTGTACTTTTCTCTAAAAATCATTTGTATATAATGAAATAAAATAATACAATTTGAATGATATCAATTTTTCTGCATGAATGATATCAATAGGCAGTTTTGACATAAGTACTTTATAATGTGTAATGTCTATATCAAGTCACATTTGTGAACAAGCATTATCATTTTAATGCCTACTCAATAATGAATGTCATGATGGAAATGTATAAAACAAAAGACATTTTATAGAATTCATCTGTAGTACATTTACAAATGCATTCCAAAATGATTTTTTATCTTCAAATTTTAAGTCGCTTTTCATCAATTTCAGTTTCACTTTACAGGCAGTTGTGACACATTCAGGTGAAGTACAAATAATACATATCTTTTCTGTGACCTTCAACTTGTTATAATATAAACATTACTATTATGAATACCACCTTTTGGAATATCAATGAGATGTATTAATCATGGATATTCAATGTTTAACTCTAAAGTCAATGACTTGGGGAAGCTTTTTTTTTCAAGCTTCTACCCATCTAGTTCAGCTGTTTGGGCTATCCACTCTCATCTGTTTATACAATTAAACATACTCCAGAGATTTATGCAACAGAGCACGGAAGGTGCGGAAGGTGTGCAATGCTGCTTGTACATGTAACAAAATGTAGCTAGAAACTTGTAATTCCTCTTCATTTAACCAACCTGGATTCGTCATTTACCAAAGAGAAGTCCACACAAGTAATAAAGTAAGCACCAAGAATTATTCTCTAGAAGACTTGCATATTTTTGGCACCTACATTCATCTAAAAACATTTCACATATTCACCTCTTGTACTAAGAATGCATCTTTTTCCCTCAGAAATCGTTTGGTAAGTTATAATAATAATAATAATAATAAAATAATAATTAGATAATTTATATAGCGCAGTCACTATATCGATATACTCTACTGCGCTGTGATGTTAGAGTCTGTAGATATTGTTAAAACAGTAATGCATAATTATTAACTACACCTGTACATCTAAGTTTTGATAGATTATCAAATTTCCAAATTTAATTCTTAAAATCTCATCAATACTCTTTGAGCTCAATACAAACATTTGTATCTAAAAATATATTAACATTAAAGGTATAAATACATTGCATTTTACTCTATATGAAAAGAAATCTAAAAGCAGACAGTGCAGTAATGAAAGACGAAAAGGGAAACATGGCAAACAAGAAAATAAATCAGCAGCAAAGGAATAAAAAAGTTGTTGAACATATTTAAAAAGAAAAGGAAATACTGAAGAGGATGGATATAAACAATAAAAAACAATAAAGAGGAAGAGAGTGAAGTCTTTAACAAGAAGAGGCTAAAGAAATATGAACAAGAGGACAACAATTCCACAACAAAAAGAAAAGAATAATATGAAGAAGGAATAGAAGAACTGCACTCTCTTCACATGATGGAGCATGGTTTACTGGCAGCAGCACCCTCTGCTGGTAGCGGGACATCAATCAAACACTGTGGAAAAAAAAATAAAACAAGAAGAAAAAAAAAGATATTATACATCAGCAAAACAAAAGTATTTATGATTGAACTAAGTTGGATGCAACTGAATTTGTCTGAAATGAATTGAAATCTTACTGTGCCTAAGCAAACTCTCTTGAGACCACAAAAAAAAAACATGTCAACTTTGGAGAAATTTGATTTTCAAGAGGCAAATTACAATTATTTTGAATAATTTGTTTAAACAATCACACTTATTAGGCAAGAGTTGATTGTACACTTATTTGTACTGCGTATGACTGAATTACCTTTTCTTAACCATTCTTCAGATGCAATGTGGCACATACTTGAGCCTCACATGTATTGATTAGAATGAATCAATGTTGATTGAACTAAACTAATGCTGAATTAACTGAATTAACTGAACTCAATTAATGCGGATCAAACTGAAGTAGATCAACGTAAAACAAATTAAATTATCACAGAGAGTGATCTGAGATAAACCTACCTTGTCTAAGTATATTGCAGTACCCTCAGTGACAGATGCAATCTATTTTGTAGTTGGAAATTGTTAATGAGCTCAGCTTATTTGTCAGTTAATTAGATTAATCTGTAGTAAGCAACCTGAGGGGTTTACAACTCAGTGCACAAATAATGATGCGAAATAAACCCATCTTGTCTAAGTATATTGCAGTACCCACGGTGACAGATGTAATCTATTTTGCAGTTGGACATTGTTAATGACAGCTGCCTATTTGTAAGTTAATTAGATTTAATCTGTAGTACGCAACCTGAGGGGTTTACAGCTCTGAGTACAAAGAATGATGCAAGATAAACCTACCTTGTCTAACGATGTTGCAGTGCCCCCAGTGAGTGATGCAAGTTCGTTCTGTAGTTTGACAGTGTTTACCAGAGCTGGTCTAACGCGCGGTGGGTCCTCTACCACTATTGTTCTGTTGAATGAATAATATGTTGGGTTAAAAACATTCAAACACATTAGGATTTTGTTATTTATCAAATTATCAAAGCAAGCAGTCTGACCTATGAAATTAAATTCAAACAAAAAACAACAAAGAAAGTAAAAGATAAGTCATACAGGCACTATCAAGATACCTATGAAAATTGAATAAAGCTTACAACAGATGGTTAGATGCTAGTTTTTTAGAGCACTAAACATTGATTTTGAAGCCTTAGTTTGTGGATATTCACCATCAACAATTTCAAAAGCATCATGGATTTGTCAGTTGAGAGTTTTTGAAATCAAAACAACGTTATAAAATTACTTTGAAGGCTCAGTCTGGGCCAGTATTAAAATTTTCAAAAAATACGGAACGGATGTCCCTAAAATGATGGCGAGAGGCAGATAAGGAAAGTGTGCATTGAAACGAATTGAATTTTTTTAAATTTGCCCATGATCACCTACTTTTGATGCCGTTTAAAGTCATGAAACAATTTACAAATGACCTTGTTATTTTGGTAATTAGCAATGCTAACTAGAGCCATGGCATCACAACTACCATCACCCAGTAACGTTCTGGGGCTTGTAACATAAGAGATGCAATTACACTTACAATAAATATCAATCATAGGTCTATGGCAAAATGTGTACAATAGAGATAGAATTAATTTTTCATTAATTACAGGTCCCAGATCATATACCAGATGATTTATAGCAGAGTGTGTCTTGGGCTTTAGATATCTACTGACCTCATTGCCTTGATGGACATCATTACGACCTGCAGGACCTCTGACATCGGATGTATCTCATCGGGCGATATCTTCTTCTCCGGAAGCCTCTTCCCAACCTTATGCCACAGCTGGTCGATCTCCTTGGGTGATCTGATGTTCTGAACCCCTAGGAGATCAGCCCACATGGTGTCCCAGGTGTTGACAGGGTACCCCACAAGCTGGAAGTATGTGGGCCGCTTGGGCAGGAGGGCCACCTGGACTGGAACTAGGAGAGGCGCTTCCTCAGGGCTCACCCGCTGCCTCCAGAGGCCCATGTGGAACTCCTCAACATGCTGGGGAGACTCTATGTAGTTCGGGGAGAGGAGCGCGATGATGTTGTCTGCTGCTTCCAGGCTGTCCAGACGCTCCTGGTCGGTCTTGAACTCCCACTTGATGGCAACGTGAGGGGCGAATGTTTCAATGACTTCTTTGAGGAAGTGGACAAACTTAATGTCGTTCTGATGGTAGCTGAAGACGATAGTTGGGACTTTGGAAGTCTGCTTTCGTTTTGGTGTGCACTCTGCATCGGAATGAGTGAACGTAGGAGGTTTTTCTGCACCACCTACTTTCATTGCGGATTGTTCTTGGTCTTCGTTACAAGGCTCCTCCTTATTTTCTTTTTTATTCGCTCCTTCTTTCACTTCTTTATTACTATCGTCATCTGCTGCAGCTGCTTCCTCTTCTTTACTTTCATCTTTCTTCTCCTCCTCTTCCTTCTCCTCTGCTGGAACATTCTCTCCACCAGAGCTTCCTTCTTCCTTTCCCTCCTCTGCTCCTCCTGTTGCCTCTTTCCCTCCCTCATTGTCCGCTCCCTCCATCTCAACCTTCTCTACTGTGTAGGTCAGCTTATCCAGGTTAGGTGGGAAGGTTTTATTGCCTTTCTTAGTAGCTCGCAAGGCAGTTCTGTATTCATCCCAGAACCTTGCCGCCCTCAGCTTCTCCATAAGGTCCGGAACATTGACATGATTATCCTACACCAAAAGAACAAATTATCATTTTTTTTTTTAAAAGTTCCTTGAGGAAAAGATGTTTGAATCATGTCATTACTATAAATGCAAACATGAAACTGATGGGATGGTACACACAGTTCACTGAAATTGACTGATCTGAGCTGAAAAGCTCACTACAGGTTAAATACATGTACATGCACAAGTGTTCATTTCAACAGGCTAGTGGAAAAAAATTCATGTTTGTTGGATATTTGAAATTTCCTGATATTGCGATAAGGGACAATAAATCTTTGATGATGGTTAATGAGATTATGAGGTATCATTTGATATCATCTTTTGTTGGTGGGAAGAATTGTGACAGATTCAGCCTCACATTTGTTCATTCATATTGTGTATATCAATTTTTCTAATCTTTTATGTGGTTTTTAACTGAATAAAGATCTATTGAATTGAATACTGTAGATACCCCCAACATTTGTAATACAAAAATGAGATCATTTTGGAAACCATGACATGGAGACAGGCACACTAAAAAAAACATTGAAAGTTATTCAAATTTTTGAGCATTTGTTTCAAATTCCCCATGTTCCCTTTGTAAAGCCGCTGATCTACAGTTCGAGATTTCAATTCAACTTTTCGAAATAGCTTTTGATGTCTAACCTGCTTTTTCTCGAGTATCTTGTCGAGATGGGCGAAGGAGATTGTCTCCAGCCATGACACCACAGCTGAGCAGATGCTACCGACTGCCTTGTCATAGGCACCAGCGCGTGCATCCAACATGGGTAGGTGAGAGATCTGGGCGAAGTCTGCCTCGATGCCATCGCTGATACAGATTGGGATCAGGTGGAGAGTGTCCTACGCAAAGGGGAGAGAGAGAGAAATAGAGAGATAGAGAGATAATGAGTGAAAACATCTAACATGGTAAAATTTAGAGATCAGGGAAGTGTCTCATAAAGCTGTGCGTAGATCTACGCACAAAGTAGGGAAGGCAATAAATTTTGTTTGCTGTATTCAAGATAGAATAGGAATTGTTTATTTTGTCTATTCACTTCATTGCTCATGTTCAAAGTACATTTCAGAACATTGAAGGAGAAAAACACTTGGTTTGTGTGAAGCTGTATTCTTTCATTTAAACAAATGATTTTGAGATAGGTAAGATATGAGATAAGATTATTTCGAAAATTTAATAAAATTTGAGATAAATTTACATTGAGATTATGTCATAGATAAGCTTACTCTACGATACTTATGTTGGAGAAAAGATCAACCTTACTTGTGAGAGATGCTTGGTCTGAGCGAGGCTGTACTCCTCCATACAAACAGATGATTTGAGATAGCTGGGTGAGATAAGAGCGATCATACATGACGTCCCATCAATAGAATGATACAAGGTACGCTGCCATTCATGACCTGGAGTTGGAGAAAAAAAGGATCTGTAAGTTTTCCATCTCCAAATTGGCGAATCGTGCTTGAGCATCGGGACAAATTACATACTAGTTTGCATTGCATCAGTTCAAAGAAAGATAGTTGTAACTTGTGTTCCACAACTACAGGACATTATTAAAAAAAATTTGGGTTGCAAAATCAATCAGTGGCATACATAGCCAACTAGGTTACTGTCATGTAAACTGGTCATTCATGATAGTTCAGCAACAAGAAATATTGTAAAATTCTATTCCCAACAAAAAAAAAAACATATATTATTTCAGGAGATCAATGGTTGAAATCTGCTGATTGTTGGAAACCATCAATAAAATTTATTGTGAATTAACTAAAATATTTACTAATTATCAAATTTAGTCATACTTTGACAATGAATTAGTCACAATTTTTAATAAATGATTCAAATAATAATGTGAAAATAATATTATAAGATATAGCTGCATAAAATACAAAAGGTGAAAAATTAAACACAGAACTAGACTGATGTAATTTATACACAATGAGACACAATCTAAAGATACAAGCAATGAAAAGGAGGAAAAATTGCTAAATAACATCACAAATA
>BQKZ01000275.1:27175-56605 GCA_036244855.1 Temnopleurus reevesii
ATTTGAACCGGAAAAGGCAACCTGTTCCCGAACTAATGTAACAATTTGAAATAAACCACTGTGTAGAGAATTTATTACACATTAAATTGAGGGCCGAATGAGATAAAAACACGGAGTAAATCAAAAGTTATTCTGGATTGTAGTGGCTAGACTACCTCATATCATTGCATGTGGAAGCAAAATCACGTAGTAAACAGATGCACTAAAGTTTTCCATATGTGCACTTGATATAAATACAAACAAACAAACAAATCATACAAATAGATGAAATCTAGGTATCTGCAAGAACATTCAACACATTTTAGAATCATGACAAAACATAAATGGTGCAATAGGTACATGTACATGATTACTGAAATTGAGTGCTTTCCATCTTTCCACCCTTTTCCACTTACAAAACATCATACAAAATAGATGAAGTCTGCATGTATCTGTAAGAACATCAATAAACTTTTGGTTCATGACAAAACATAAATGGTGCAATAGGTACATGTACATGATTACTGAAATTGAGTGCTTTCCATCTTTCCACCCTTTTCCACTTACAAAACATCATACAAAATAGATGAAGTCTGCATGTATCTGTAAGAACATCAATAAACTTTTGGTTCATGACAAAACATAAATGGTGTAGTGCCATACCACCCAAATTAAGTTTTTTTTTTATTCATCCTCCTCTCCAATTTCCATCCTTTTCTACTTAGATATAAATTACAAACAAAAAATCAGACAAATTGATGAAATCTAGAAATCTGTAAGAATATCAATAAATTTTGGAATCATTACAAAACACAAGTGGCGCATGCAACGTGAGTGTTGTTTTCCATGTTTCATCCTCCCCTTTTCCAACCCTTTTCAACTTTACAGATCTACGAAACTTTGTAAAAAAAAATAGACTCTTGAAGTCTACCACTACCGTCGTTAGATATTAAACATTATAAGAAAATTCATAAATTTTGATTCATGACAAATAAAACATAAATTCACTGAAAATGTTCATGTCAATATTACAACTGAATGTTTTCCAAAATTCTACTCGATCCTTCTCCGTTTTCACACTATGCGTACCTTCCCAATTTAATAATAACCGTGTTATAATTATCAACAACAGAGAGTTAAAACACAATTTCCTCGTCATTGAGCGACTGCGGCATAGCAGCGAAACGTACGCAAAGCCAAACTCCATCTAGATGTCCGCCGCAGCGTCGGGGGAACTAATCGAAAGCACCCGCCCAAAATTTTGCAGCTGAATAAAAACGCCTTAAAAAATACGCCCACCAAAAAGTCAGTTGAAAAGCAGATTCTGTAAATTCTGAAACCTGCCACAGATATCTTGAAATGAAAGTGAAATGGAATATTATGTTTCTTCAAAATACTTACCGAATATTAATTGATCAATCGGAAAATGTTAGATGAAAGGCAAACACATACGGACTCCAACAACGAGTTTGGTGCCCAATCGCACTCACTGTAACAACCGAATTAGTTATGATGCGAGCGCGATGCAGTATTATGATTTGTTTCCGGTATTCCCCTTCTGTATGTAGGCAATGACGTCATGGTATTTCTGCAATCATTATTTCGTGATTGTTAAATTTGGAAACTATCAGTCACCCCACGAACTGTGAGTAGAAAGGACAAAAGGTTGATACATCAAAGTAAACAACTTTCATTAAAGCATTAACTAGATGAAAAAAAGGCGCCCTCCTATTTATATGCAGAGAAATGTTGAACCATTAACGTCGCACCTGTCCAGTGGGTTAACGAAAACATCTTTCTTTTGTGTTCATAGAGCTATTGCAAATTTTTAATGAAGTTTCTAACTTTTTCCACATGCTTTATTCCTTCTGCTCACAGTAATATTACCATGTGTAAATTTCAAAACCTCTCCATATACATGTAAGCCTAAATCTGATGGTCTTATTATGTGTCCTTCCTCCATGCAAATTTACTTGATCCTCTCAACATTCTCCAGACCACCCGAACACATCAGCCTGAAAAATGGCAATCATTTTTTTTTCAGAATAAGAGGGAAGGATGATTTCTGAACAAATGTGTGCTATGCATGTATATGACTATGTAGTGATCAGAACAATCAGAAATGAAGTAGATTATTCTTCTCAAATTTATAATGGCTGGGAGGCACATATTCTCTATCTATCTCTCTCTATTCTGCCATCCCACTTCTCTCACATCAGTCTGTTTCCCCTCTTCCTTCCCTTATCTATCTAACTTTATCTTCCACTATGAACTTTTTCATCCATCCCTTTAGCTCTCCACATCTTTTCCTCTGAGCACCATCATCTCACTTCTATGTTTCTTATAATTCTCTCTTTCTCATTTTCTCTCGCACTCCATCTTCCCTATTTTTTTTTTCTATCCTTCCTCTTTGCTAATTATTGACATCATTTCCTCTGAGCCCCCTCTCCTCACTTCTCTCTTTTATTATCTCATCCACTCTGTCTTCCCTACTCCTTCTTTCTATCCTTCCCCTTACGTGTCCACATCTGTCACTCCAAACCCCTCTTCTCACTCATCTTTTTCTTACTTATCTTTCAGATCCCATTCTGTTTTTCTGCTGTTCTTTCTTTCTATCCTTCCCCTTACGTGTCCACATCTGTCACTCCAAACCCCTCTTCTCACTCATCTTTTTCTTACTTATCTTTCAGATCCCATTCTGTTTTTCTGCTGTTCTTTCTTTCTATCCTTCCCCTTTGCTCTTCACATCTTTTCATCTGAGCCCTCTCGTCTAACTTCTCTTTTTCTTACTTCTCGCTATTTCTATCCTTTACACATTGCTCTCCAGATCTTTTACTTACCCCCTTCTCTTTTCTCTCTGATATGATCTCCCACTCCCTTTCCCTTCCCTTCTCCATGATAACCATGTGATTCAAGCTTGAGTAGATTATTATTAAAATGAAAACTGATTTTTATGTATGTGCATAAATAGGATCAGATTCTGAATAGAAATCTAAGTTTTCGTATTGCATGTCAATATATTCCATATCTTGATCTGGGTATGAATTACTCCAAGGACATTGAAGGCCAGGCCTTGAATGTCTTTTTGACTGGTCTCAGTGCCCATCCCATTTGATCTTGGAGATTTAGTGCACCTTTTTTCCCCATTTACTCTGTAATGAAAAATTAAACTATAAGACCTGTTTGCTTGCTGAGAAGGCAAATTATGCCCCAATGCTTATTGTGGATGTTTTCACTTTATACACATCACATACAACAAATTATACAGTAAAACCCATCCTAGCGGCCACCATCTACTTAAAGTGGCCAGCTAATTTGGTTCTCTCCAGATGAAAATGTGTTATAGAACCTGTCTATAGAGGTCACTGTCTACAGTGATCACATTTTGATTTCCTTAGACTGCTACTATAGACAGGTTTGACTTTGCTCCTGCCAAAATTAATTTCTAGAAACCAAATCTATCAATTTAGAATATATTTTAAGTGGATGGACTTATTGATTTCAATTTGATAAGGATTATGAACAAATAACATGACTAAAAGAAACTACAAGATCACATGCAAAAATATACAAATGAAAATCCACATGTGGAATTTATTGCAATTAAATAATTGTAAAGCAATTTGACTACCAAATCATCTAATTCCCATACACTTCATTGTTCATTGTAAGAGCATCAGGGCCTTTTTTCCACAAAACTGGAATAAGTTCAATGTTAAAGGCATCTTCTTGAACTGTGTGAAATAAACTTTGATTGCTTTTCAATGGGATTTTAGTGAATGTATTTACCATTCTATCCCCTGGTATTTGTAGTCAGTGGCTTCATCATTTGTAGATCGAAAGGGAAGGAAACACATCACAAAAAATAAGTTATATCAATGCAAAAAGTCAAATAAAGACTCAAGTTTTTCAAGGAACTTGCCATTAAGAACAGACACATAATGTATGAAGCCAGTGAGATTTCATACAATGTGTTTTTGGGGCCAACCATTGACAAAGATGTATGAAAAAAATGGTTGGCCCTAAAAAGGTATTGTATACAATCGAGTCTTCAAGGTGAATGAGAGCCATGTCTATTTTTTCGTCAGTGGTGTAGATTTCTACATGTACATGTATTTGCCGATTTTATTTTCATTTTCCGATTTCTTTTCATTGGCCAATTTAAATCAATCAACTTTCTTGCAACACCAATCTATATATTCAGAATAATACACACCAATAAAAGACACAATCAAGCATGCTTTGAAAAAATTGTTTCCTATGAATTTGTTATTGAGGGCAATAAATATTTTACCAATGACATAATAAATATTTCCCTGTCACTTGCAGACAAATACATTTTTCATAAAATGTGTCTTGTTCAGATCATTCTGGTGTCGTTCAAAAAAATTATTGGTATGGAGCAGCCAAAATGACATAAAAAGACCATGGAATATCTAACCTAACTAAATAGCTTCAATGTAAAATCAATTTCTAGAGCCAGCTCTGTATATATATCATTATCCAATGTGATTCAGCAAAGCATTTTCAGTGCATTTTTGTTTGAACAATTATATCTGCATATAGCAACATTCCTCAAAAAGACATTGTTTGACTTGTATCATAGGGTCAAAGAGAGCTTGAGCTTTCGATCTTAGCAGAATCTTAATAAGCAGCATTTCCATTTTTTTAAATACAGTGTATTGTGTTTTCACTTCATTTCCTTGTCATACTGCTTATGATTAAGATTCTGCTATGAAAGATCAAAAGCTCAATCTCTTTTCGACTTCATTTTACCTCACAGCTCTCCTCCATTGGATAAGCAATTTCAGCAGTTCTCTGTATTTAATAACTTGAATCATCTTAGAGAACTTTGATCACAATCTATTGATATTTGTAATCAATTATTGTGAGTTGGTTATTCCATGATTATATCCCATGCCTACATCTACCTAATCTCAAACACATTAAAATGCAGTATAAAGTATTAAATCAACCCATGATTTCATCCCTGCTCGAGTCAGCTGTACAAGGCTTATGTACACACACAACCTTCAATCAATAAATAAAATGGGCTTTCTTTGCCTAGCTATAAACAAAGAGGCTTGAATGAACATGTTAATGAATAAAAATGTTGATGAAACAAAATGGATACATGTAGTACAAAATCATAAGCACAACTATCATCAACAGAAACATTAAACTTAAAGCATTCGCATATTGATGAATCATTGGCCAAAGGATAACCTTCTAAACATGCTGAACTAAATAATTTATGCTAAAATTGTTTGTATTTCATGAGTTTTGGTAGCAACTTGCACCTTACTGTTTTTTTTTCTTCTTCCTCTTTTTCACAACTTATTTCACAGAAAGGTGGTACAGATAGGAAATCCTTCATAATGGTAAAAATAACTCTTTTTAAGGGTAGGCCTTACAATGCATTGTCACACCTAAATCTCTTAGTACAATTTGTGAGTTGCTTGGATAATAAATAGAGTGGGTAAAATTAAAAAAACATTAAAAGAGCCCATCATCACACTCAAAACTAGTTTGCAAAATCAAACTTTGTAAATACTTCAATATATACAAAAAATAGGAAGAGGTTCACACTTGGCACACACATTAAAAATGACTTTGTTCACTGACAGTATGAAATAAAAATAAATGTAAAAAAGCAACAACATAATGAATGATCCGAAATGGAAGCTGTTTAATAAAATCATGATTAATATGGACACAAAATTTCTCCAGGAAGTTTTTTGTAGTGCCAGTTTTCCTTTTGAACCTGAAGACATTCATATTGAAAATAAATTTTTGTAACAAGTTGAACACTTGATATCGCTACCATTCGCCCTCGGTAAAATATATTATTTGGTTAAGTTTCATCAACAAAATAAAAAGGAACAATATACATGCATTTCACTGTCTATAAAACAACATCATAAATCAAAGTACTAGTAAATTATTATTGCACCTACAAAATATGCAAGAGTACTTTTGGATTCTCTCATTGACAGAAAACTCAAAATTCAGAACTCAAGCACCAAGAAATTCACAGATTGTTAACAACTTTTCAACAGCAAATCACCCACCCTTCTTAAAATGATCAAAGTTACAGTTTTCAAAACCAGAGAACTAAGGTGCAATGCTCAAAACATGTCACAACTGCTGCTGTGATGTGAACAAAACAATAATACTGCTGTTTATGCATAAATAACTGCAATTACACATAAGAATTATCTCATTCTAATTATGAAAAACCTCCCTCACAAATGGTTATGAAGATACTTTCATTCTCCAAAGCATATATGCGTAGATACATTTACACAGCCTCTGGGTATTAAATTATCATTAGATCAAGAGCCTATAACATTTTTGGAAGGATCAAGCCCTATTCCAAGATTGGAAGACATTAAAGCTGTGTTGAATAATAAATCTCTAGTTTACATTTCCAACATTCCAAAAGGGGCCACCTTAACACAAACATAAATTTGTCTGCTTAATTAAGAGAGGAACAAAGCCTTAAAGACAGCGATAGTTATTTGTATGTTTAGATCCATGTACATTTTGTTCTTTGTATTGAAGTAGTCTTTGTGGACCTTTGATCATACAAGCTTTCTGATCCGTACGGCTCTGTGGAACATGTAAGTTCTAAAGATTTAGAAACCTGGGTACCGATGAAAACGGTAGAAAGCTATAGACTGCATACTGTGGAGCAGAACAATAAGTAAGTCTATCAAGCAACAAAATGAAGTATTAATATTCACAGCACTGGACTAGCACTAGCACTGTTATGGAGAGGCAGGCATGCAAGCCCTTGCTACCCCTCAATAAAGCAATAATGATAACTTGTAAAGAAAATCTGCTCTCCAATCTCATTGCCACTCTTTCAGCTTTCTTAGTGCGCGCTTCACAGGTGATACGAAAATGAGTGCATAGCTTCTTATCCATTTTGATACATCATCAGAATCACAACACTATCACATTCTGAGATAAAAATGACCCACTTAGCATCCTGCAACTCACATTCAATCAGAGTGTTCAACATTACTGCCAATTTAACGGCTCTTCTTGCAAATGGAAGATTTGCATGTCCAACTGTGAATCTCACTTGCATGCCACTCTTTGGTTGTCAATTTTTTGCTGCTCCCTGGCAGACCTCTAGTACTTGGCACCAGGCTTGAAAAGCCCCCATCCATGGAAGCAGCGGATGAATTTCCAAGGTTCTTTGCCCTTCTTCACGGCTGAGAACTTGCGAGGTGCATCAGGCTCTTTGTTCTTCATATGCTGTACATACACCTGCAATCATAATAATAATGATGATAACATTATGCTTCATAAAATATGAAACTTTTCTCAAGAGGTGTGAGGACTCCTTTGTACAATAAAAGACCACTTGGAAGAGAGTCAATACTTGAACTAAAAGTCACCTCCGTTCTCACCAAATACCTTGCAAATACTTAATGTCTTACTACAAAAGTATCTTTTATGATTGAAATATTTGATTTTTCATTGACTACTTTGAAAAAAAATCTTTCAAATCTTTTGAATATTATCAAGTACTTGCAGAATGTAGTACAAGGGACATATTAAAAGTTTTTTTTCAAATCAGAGAAATGACTATGGCTTTAAAAGTAGAATTCAAAACTTGTTATGATGAAAACTCACGTGAAGTTATTGAGCATGAACAAGATATACAATGTAATACATATAGCAGTACTTTTGAGAAATTAAAACAGGATCATACATTGGGCATTAAATGAGAAATAAGCGTCAATTAAATGTTCAAAAATACAAGCATAATATAACCAGAATTAAACTGACCTGTGAGCTCTTGTAAGCTAGTTTCTTCTCTACATCACTACAGCTTGGTCCAAGCCACAGATACACTTCATGTCCGGTATCCAAGATCATTACATCATCATCGGCAAGATCATCCTGGTAAAAAAAAATAATAAGATAAAATAAAATATTGCAAGATGTTCATTAAATATCATTTTGTTATGCTTATTATGCATAAAATTTGTTTCATCTCTCTCTTTCCCTCTCTTCCCAATCTCCCTGGCACCGCAGAATCCCTCCTCCCTTGTCATCTTCTATACTTCCTCCCCTCATCATCCTGATTATGTATATCCCCCTTCCCTATTCTCCTTATCACATTATTTGTCAAACCCCTTGCCATCACTATCATTATCATAGGAATCACCCATAATATCTGTATCATCATCATCATCATCATCACCATCATCATCAATGTCAACATTATCATAACCACTATTACCCTTCAACACCATCATTATCATCACCACCACCACCACCACAACTATCACAACCACCATCATTATCACCACCATCATTAAATACCATCATTATATTCATTAAACATTATCACCATCACCATCAAAATCATCATCACCAACACTGATACAAACTCTACCACCATCACCACCGCTACTAAAACCATTATTACCTGGCAGAAGTCTGAACACTTCTCTGACACTGTGAAGAAGCCCTTCTCATTGGAGCATCTAAAGAGCCTAGCCTTGCTCATGTAGTCAGCCTCTTGGTCATATTTCCTCTTCCCTCCAAGGGCCACCCACCAGAAGTTCTCTGGCTCAGACCCTTCAGATAAGAGCTGGTGACTGTACATATCCTGATGGGCAGAAAAGTATTTATGATCAGCATTAGTAGTGTTATACTGTTTCATGAAATTAAATACATCTAGACATTTATATCTAATAGGCAACGGAATCTTATGGAATAAACTAGATGACTCTTCGGCCGCGCACAGTCGAAATTTATGCCTCCGCCATCACGCAATCAGAAAGATATGTACGGCTTTTTCCATGCCATCAGAAATCAAAAACATTTACAAATTTTGGGCACTGCGGCCTTTCACCCCTAAACCCAAAATCTCATCTGTTCTTCCTCACATGCTTATACTTATGAGCTACACACTGTAAGTTTGAAGAAAATTGGTTCAATTTTTCTGTTAGAAGTTATAATAACAATGAGCTTTATCGGGTGATTTTGTACAAGTTTTTCTTCCCGGTGGCCTTTGACCTTTGACCCTCTGAACCCAAAATCTAATCAGTTCATCTTCACATGCTTTTACGTACTTGAGCCAAGTTTGGTCAAAATCTGTACAGCAGTTCTGAACTTATTGCGGTAACAAGCTATTTTGGGTGATTTTTTACAAGTTTTTTTGGCCCCATGACCTTTGACCTTTGACCCACTGAACCCAAAATCTAATCACTTCATCCTCACATGCTTATACATACTTGAGCCAAGGTTGGTCAAAATCTGTAAAGCAGTTCTGAACTTATTGCGGTAACAAGCCATTTTAGGTGATTTTTTACAAGTTTTTTGGCCCTGTGACCTTTGACCTTTGACCCATTGAACCCAAAATCTAATCAATTCATCCTCACATGCTTATACATACTTGAGCCAAGTTTGGTTAAAATCCGTCCCGCAGTTCTGAACTTATCGCGGTAACAAGTTTCGGACGGCACCACCTTACAGTGGCGGAGGCATAAAAAGGACATACAATAGTGAATCATTACAGAAATTGAGTTTACTCATTGATCATCATTCTTGCACACAAATGAGAAGATCAGAGATGGTAAATATGGGGAAAAAACGTTTTGTCAATGGCTAGAAAGGGTACAACTGCAAGAAAACCAACCAAATAATCAAACCTTTTTCTATTGCTATCAAAAAAGTCTGGATGAGAATGGCAAAAGTGAGTATATTTCTAGCCAAATGACAGATAAATATATACAGAATTACTAGTGGAAACAGCTAATATACTGTAAAAGCTATTCACTGAATTTCAGACATATTCACTTATAACCTGGTCATTATTTTCACGCTTTGAAAGATCATGGTATCCATGTCTATAAACATTAAAATGAGTGAAAAGTTCAGCAAATGTATGGCCATACAATTAGCAAAACTATAACCCCAGTGGGAATTTTAGCTAATATAGCAAAAGAGAGAATCTAACATTAATTATGATTTGAGGAGACAGTAAAACGGACTACAATATGAAAGAAAAGCAGTTCCCTCTATTATTGCTGCCAATCATAGAGGGAACGAGAGATGGAGGAAGATAAAGATATTACTTGACTCACATCAAACATCTCATAGGCGAGCTCCTCTGCGACTCTCGACATATCTGAATCACTCCTAGACCCAATCCATGTGTAGACGATGCCTTTACTATCTTGGCTGTCAAATGGCACCTCCAGGATGTAACTAAGATAAATACAACGAACAGAATACTTTAATAACTTTAAGAATTGATACACATTAAGACACTTCGGGAATGTTGCGAGAAACTTGCGATCAAATGGATGTTGCAGTTGATCGACATGTGCCAATTAAAACAATTTCATGGATTTCTTTTCGTTTCATTATTTAAAAATGATTGTTTCATGCACATCTTGTAAAGAGCACATACTATGCGCAAATAAAAATATGCATATTAATTTGAAAATGATTTGCAATTGATTGCAAATTTCTAGCAATGTCCTCTTGGAATGACATTGAAATCAAATAATGTTGTACAGGTGAAGACCAGTCATGAAGATACAATTGGTACTTATATCTGGTATGAGCCTGGATCCAAGTAATAATGCAACACACACAAATTTTACCAGATGGAAATGGTTCTTCTAATGCAAACCAACCAACCAACCAACCTTTAAATTGAAAATGAGGGATGATGTTGATGAAATGAGAAGGAAGAAAAAAAATTCTCATATGAATGAGTATCCAGTCATCAATATATAAAATAATAATAAAAACAACATGAAAACAATGGGAAAATAATTTTCTGAAAATTCAGTGGTTGGGAAGTCTGTGCAAGCAAGATGTCAATGCTGAGAAATCAAAGGTCTAATTACCAGAATTCTGGATTGAGCCACTGTGCTGTAGGATGAACCTGTATACAGCGTGTGCAGAGAGGACCTCCATTGGCTCGTATGTGGTAGAGTTNTTTGCAAATATTCAGTTTACAGTGTTAATGAATGTCAGTAGCCTTAAGCACATCTAACAAAGTCACATTTCTATATTTAGATCTATTTCTCTTGACTCCATTTCACTCAGAAAATAGAACTGACGATACAATTCATCAGTATGGACAGAACCAGCTGGCAGACTTGTGCCAAAGTAGCCTGAACAAGAAAAAAACTAGATTGACTTGTTAGAATTAATGTACACAAAATGTATGAGGTACAAAATACATGCTAAGTGACTCACAAGATAAAAACAAATGTTAGGAGAAAGAGTGAAACAACAATGGTGTCATCAAATAAACAAATGTTTTTCTTTGGCAAACTTAATATGACACTGGAGATTGCTTAATGTTTGATAAAATGCATATAGGCTTGGTCAGTCTTCAGACAAGGTGGGGTCAGCATACCCCAAACTTTGTAAACTTTCTGCGCACAATCAGATAAATAGGTGGATTATTCCAATACAGAGAGAGAGACAGACAGAGGGAGATATAGACAGAGAGAAAGAGAGAATGAGAGAAAGAAACAGAGGAAGCATAGCATATGGAAGGGACAATCAGGTACATTTACTTCTTTTAAAACATGACATGAACCAGATAGTGAAAGCTAGATGGAGAAATGGGGTAGAAGATGAAAACAAACCAAAAGAAACAAGAAATGATTAACAAGAAAGGAAGAGATTGATAGAAATTACTTTGTATTAATAGAAACTACATAAACATTGATATTACAATGAAACAATGAGAGAAAAGACGGACAAAAGATAGAGACCAATATTGAAAAAACAGGACTTGTTCAAGGAGTGACACGAGGGGGAAAATACATGTACACTGTATATTGAAAGAAGTACGAGAACATCATACAAACAAACACACAAACAGGCATGAACGATGCAGAACTCCCAGATAGATGATGATGATGACGATGCAAGAATACTTTGCAGGCATTGGCAGGCAGCGAAACGTCTCTTCCTCAACAATATCACCAAAAACACAACCTGGATGCTCAAAATTAGGTCACATCATGACCCTATGACCTCCGCCCTTACCCCTGAACTCCTCCTCCCGGCGGCAGGCGACAGGGTGACCCCTGGCGTGACCCATGTCGCGACCCAGGGCCACGCTGCCCGTACTGAGTGATCATACGTTTGATGACCACCTCAGCGGTACGGGTGTAGTCAACGGCCAGGATCTCGTCCCATGACTCGAAGTGCTGCTTGAACATCTGCGGCTCGTAACTTGATGGGAAGAAAATCTTTGGTTTTAGTACGATGGGAGGGGGGGGACAGGGCTTGAAATTTTGTGTGAGCAATTGGGCGACACTTGAGATAAGTAATAATAATAATATAATTTATATGACGCCAAATCCACTATGCTCAAGGCACAACTATGAAAAATATGTGAAGATGTAGAGTCAATTATACACGAGACATAGTAGAGAAGAGAGAAGTGCAAGGAAAATAATGAGTAATATGCTCAAATACATTGACTGAAGAACAATTTTTTGTTTGCAAAATCTAAAATTGGAGTTGAAGCAAGTTCTGACTTCACAATCCATAGAATATCATGAAGAGATTATTTAAAGGAAAATGGAAGATACACAAAAAGGAGAATTTAGATCATACTGTGCTGGTACACTCAATTACACAATCTTGTAATGTTTCATATTGCCAAAAAGCGTGGCAAGATAGAAAGCTAAAACTACTACACATAAATAATTTCATAAAAGAATGGAAATATCCACACTGGATTACAACAACTGGAATAGAGATGATTATTAAACATTCAAAGAAATCAATCAAAATTTGAAGAAAAAAAGTGATGGTGAAGTGCAGTGCTTTCATAAACACTATCAAAGAGTAACAACAAATAAAATAGCTTGTAACTTCAAATAAAATAAAAATTTCACAACTAAATTCAATGAAATGAGTTACTTATCATATTTTTTATTACGTATCTTATTTTTTATAACAACCACAAAGTTTTTTTAAAAATTAAATTATGTGCTGCCTGCCAATGTCACTCAACCAAAGAAAGAAAACAAATTGCAGAACACGATCAAAAGAAAAGTGCAAACTCAATAAATTGTGCAAATGAATGGTGAACAATGAATGAATCAAATAGAGGTTTATAACTTCCAATGCATTACCAATTTTGATCATTTACTCAAAATTTTATTCCACTATGCTATTTCTGCATCTATGAGTCAATTAAATATTGTATTTTTGCCTTATTTCTATTTGACCTTTTATCAGTTAATTTGGAAAGGAATTAACAATATGATTCTTTGTAAAAAAAAAATAAATAAATAATAATAATAAAATGTGAAATACTGAAGTAAGAAAATGGAAGATGCTCTTATGAATATGAAAAGAACATAACAGTACAGAGAAAACATCATTCAAAGAACTAAAATTTTATGATTCTAATTGAAATAGAGAAAAACAAAGCTACATGTGAGAGAGCAAAGAAAATTGAAGTAAACAACAGTAAATTCAAATCATATAATGAATTTTTTGATGGATTTGCATAATTTTACAGGTTGAAGATTGGTTGATAAAATAAAAGGTATGAATGAGCATGGACCATATTCAACAAGATAAAAGCTCTTGTCTGAGACTTTGGAACACCAAATTGATATTTCATAAAGTTCGGGAAGATTCCAAGGACAAGAGTGAAAGAGTTAAGATTTTAAAGGAGTACTAGGCATCTTAAAACATGATGAAGTCCAAAACAAAAGTCACTTCTCTTCAAAGACGGAACATCGTGATCTTTATACTAGGATCATTTGCATGAGAACAGTAGTATGACAAAACGTTCTCATTATCCTCTTTCTGGTTTATTTGTATCCTCAAAGATATGAAGGATCTCCCACTACGATCACTCTAGAAAGTACCTACCCTGCTAATATCCTAATAAATGTAGTGTTGGATGACCAGTGGAGCATCAAGCACACATATTTCACAGATCTTTCCACACAGCACAACCACAAACAAACACATATTGGTTTATTCTTACCCTTCTAATATCCTAATCACAGTAGCATTGGATGGCCTGTGTAGCATTGAGCACAGTTCTTGAGAGAGCTTCAGAGCAGCTGCTCGCCATAGACGACTTGACTTCCGTCCAATCCTGCAATGAAAAAGAGATGAAAAATAAATTTCAATTCATTTTTAATTGTCAAATATATATATGATTTGCCATGTTTACATGATCCCAATTCAGATCGTTTTTACATACCAATAGATGTATTAGAGAATTTCAGTTGGCTGATGGGTAAACCAATGCAATCAAAGGCCATTTTAGAATGTTTCTCCCAAAAAGTTAATTTACAAAAAGATCTTAGCCAGGTGAGTTCCTTTAACATGTGGAAATAATTGATCTTTTGCACTATGGAACGTCAGGATAATATGGGCATCAGCACACATGTACCATGTACTCACCAAATAAAGACATCTGCATTGCAGTCCAAGATGTACACATTCTTGGTTTCAAGTAGTGTTTGATGTGGCTTCCCTTTAGGCAATTCAACTGAAAGCAAAAGTATAAAAAGGATATAATTTCAGAAAGCAAATGGAAACTTTACATGGTATGTCTTGGGCTCAACTACTCCCCTCAAGTCCATAGCTTGAATAGAATGTCAGGTCTCTCATTTCGATACTTCATTGTTCTCATATATATATATTTACAGCTCCATAGCAGTGTCAAATCTTTCTAACATGCTTATTTGAATGTCTTTATCAAAAGAATTTTAATAAAATGAATTAAAATGGACAAAATCGAATCTCCTAGAATATACATACCTTGGGGTAGCTCTAGGTAACCTGTTCCAAGACCAACTTTGTAGAGTCTTGGTTTTTCTGGAGTGAATGATTCTAACCAGTCCTGTGGTATGAAAAAGAGATCATTACAAAATGATGTATGATGCATGATGCTGTGTCTATTATACAAAATTAACACTTCTGAGAGAATTATCTCATTATCGTAAAATTATAACAATGTGCTAGATTTTCAAAAGAAAATCTACATCAGTATCAAAGAAACCACTGAATAAATGGCAGGAGTTCAATTAAACTAAAACGTAGCTTCAATAAATTAAATTGTTGCTTATTCCATCAATGAAAAGATCATAGGGAGTGTTGCAAAAGAGTAGCAATCAATTGCAGATCTAATTCTCCACTGCTAAAGCTCCTATACTGTAGTGCTGGTTCTACTATCACCACAAAACATACCCCATTGTTGTTTTTTTTAATATGTGGCCTTCCTGCCATACGGGCGCTCGACCATGTGAAAGATCAGCCTCATGGGCTAGACCAATGTCTTACCTGTGGTACAAAGTCTTCCCTGTAGCCTCCGAGCGGTTCCCAGAATTCTTCAACCTCGCTACCTTGGTGCATCATGGTGATCTTAGCATTGTTCTTACGTTCCATCTTATTAATCTTCTCTGACATCAACCTGCAAAGAAATATATAAAATCAGTGATATCATTCCATTAAAACCCTGGTGCGTTACGGTGATTTTAGCATTTTTCTTACGCTCCATCATATTAATCTTCTCTTACATCAGCCTACGATGAAATATATAAAATCATTGATACCATTACATCACAACCCTGATGCAAAATGGTAACCTTAGTATTGTTCTTATATGCTCCATTTTGTTAATCTTCTAAGACATCAATGTAGTTTAACAATAATAATGCAGTTTGACCTCCTATATCCAGCCCCCACCCCTTTGAAAGTGGAAGTGTTGTGTTAATGTGAACCTGGCTCTTGCCTTTCAACCAGAGGGCAGCGGTTCAAGTGCCACACACTGGGTTAATTTCCTTCAGCAAGAAATTCATCCACAAAGCTGCACTCTACCCAGGTGTGATTGAGGACCAGCAGGAGACAGTAACACATTATCTGATGATACGAGCGCCTATTTGGTTGCCTTGATCCTAGGCTTGAATTTCCATCCAGTGACAGAATAATAATATCGGAAGCGCTTTGAGCAGTCATACTGACTGGAATGAATTTCTTGCTGAAGCAAATCAATACCATAGCTGGGTCACAAAATTCTAATTGGAAGACTTCGGTTTTAACAACTTGCCCATGTTGATACACCATTGCATCCCTTCTGGATCAATGCATTTAAAAAAAACCTATCATGGTTCACTTATTATTCTACAGGGTAAAACATATATCCACTTAGTACTTGCATGATGCAGATACACCAAATTATTTCCAGTTCATTTCTTAGAATCCATGCAGACCATAGGGATGATTTGGCTCAAATTTAGAAAAAATGAATTCACATAGGAATGTGTAATATAAATGTCATGAAAATAATTAAATGCTTATAAAAACATGATTTGGAATTATAAAAAAATCAAATTCTTCCTTCTAAATTCATAGTGGTTGGGAGGTCTGGCCATGGCAATGCTTGTAGTGTTACAAAATTAACATCTAATTTTTCCTTTAACATTTACACACTCTAGAAATATTGTTTCTTTGATCACTCTACATAGGAACATCTATGTAATATTCTATTCTACAGTGACTAAGGGGGTTTTGTTCAAAATCAACTGCAAATCAACTGCAACTTTGCAAATTGTAACGCGCATTTTCATTAGCGCACAGTATGCACATCTAACAAGACACGCATGAAACAATGATTTTGATTGGCGCGTTCGGATCAACTGCAACTTGCGATCAATTGCAACTTTTGAACAACACCTCATTAGATATACATACCTAGCTTTTGATCTGGTGATAGGATTTGATCGCTGTCCATACCAGATATAGATGTTCATTCCATTGTCAAGTACATAAACATATTTAGGATCTAATGATTCAGGTTCCATTGGGACCTAAAAGGGAAGAAAATTAGAGAATATGCATGAAAGATAGAAAAGGTTTCCACTAAATGTATTTCATGAGGATTTTTAACAGCGCCACAAGTGTCTTCATTGACAGACCAGTGCACTTTAAAATGATTCACCATTATTTCTTATTAAAAAATATATCATTATCACAAAAGAGTATAAGAACATATTGCAAAAAGTAGTAGAGCTTATTTTGGTACATTCTCACCGACTAATGAATTCATTCAGCATTAGTGATTTTGATGTATTCTCCCTACCTATCAGTAAGATAATGATCAATAGATTCGATGAGAATCTAGAAAATAAAATCTCGCATTTATAAATATTTAAGACAGACTTTTCAATTCTTGACATTAGCATTATTCCAACCTTAATGAAACTCACCAAGCTGAAATATTTGGTTCCCTCATACCAAATTACTATATGACTGCATATAATTTGTATAGCATGTTAATAAAATGAATGTCTTTTTAATGATATTACTTCTTTTTTTTGTATTGTACTTAAACATGTTTTAATTGCACAATATATCACAATCAGACTTGTGGCTGCAAATATTGTCAAAAAACATTGAAATAAATTGAAATAAATTGCATAAACCAAAGGGAAAACAGAAATCTTCTTTTCTTACAGCTTCAAGGTGAAGACTTTGCGTGCCTGATGCCCGGTACATCCTCGCAATATAAATATTCTCTTCTACAGAATAGAACCCGCTGGCCGTACCGCCCTCTATGTACGTGATGTCCTGATCAAAAAGCTCCATGAACTCGTCACTTTCGTCTCCCATCTCCTCTCGAATGGAGCGCGTTCTTGCTCCAAACATGTTACGGAGGTTGACAGCATGCATAGCTGAGCAGGCTTTCTTGTCAAGCTGTGAAAAATATAACAAAAAAATATAATGAAAAGGGATAATAAACTTTTTATATGATGCTTCATGACCTCTTGATTGGAGTTTATGAGTGCTCTGCAATTGATAATTGCATCGTAAACTCGGCTTTAGCCTGGTGGAATGATAAGCGTATCTGAAGTTTGCACATGAATCAGTCCTGCTTCCTGTTACTCGTTCATTATACCTTTTCAAAAAATGCTCATTTTCCTGGAAAACCTTTTTTTTTTTACTTTATGGTACGATATGGACATGAAATATGGTAATGAGAGTGAAGCATAATCGGTTAAAACAGTTTTTATAGATGTTTTGTTCACTATTGTTGGAAATACAGAGCTACTGACGCTTGCTTCCTGCACCAACATGCGGCAAAACAAAACAGACAATTGCCTTTTGTAACAATCTTTGATGGAAAGAATTCTACTAAACTGTTTCATGTATTCAAATAATTCATATATTTCATAGATTCCAAATATTTTCATAATTGGTATACTGTCCACATATGCATCATAATCAAATGATTTGTTTACTAGAAGGTTCATGTTTATCTTACCGTTGAGGACTGTCCAATCCAGTAGTAGATCTGCCAGTTTAGACTTTGGGTGCTGTCCAAATATGTCTGAAGAATGATATAGCAGTCAGCCTCGTAAAACTTCCCATAGAGAGCTGAAAGAGATCAGAAAATAAATTCTGCTCCTAAAATAGGCTTAAATTCCTTTAAAAGTAACATATTTCATCAAAATATAATTACTGTACATAGCAACAAAGAATTTTACATCCATCATCAGAAGATATTTCTAACATCTCCTAACTCACTATAGAATTAATTTCTCAAGACTTGATTTCACAAGGCAAACAGTCGTCTAAAAAATCTGGAAAATTATAAATAATTTTGCTGAAAGATATCAATTGTAAAAATAATGAAGGCAATGATTTTGCTGAAAGATATAAATTGTATTTCAATGAAGCCAATTCAAAACACTCATTTTGCATATGAGTGGAGTGGAGATTGTATACAACATGTATGACATTTTTTACATGTATGGCATGAGAAAATTTTGGACACTGCTTAATCATGAAAGAAGAAATCTGCCTGAAAATCACAGAGATAACCAATATATGAAAAAATTTTAATCATATTTATGTCTTCATTCTTTTAAGAAATGATAGGTTTGAAAGACAATGCTTGAAATCAAATCAAGTACAAATAACTAGAAGAAGCAAATGTCAAAATCTGCCAAAACCCTGAGACTCCATATATTATTTAAAAAGCAGCTACAGTCAAACCTGTCTATAGTGGCCACTGTCTGTAGTGGCCACATAAATTGATTCCCTCCCGGTGAAAATGCATGTTATGGAACCTGTCTATAGAAGCCACCTGTCTACAGTGGCCACTTTTTCTGTTTCCCTTGGGGTGGCCTCTGTAGACAGGTTTGACTGTATTTTAATCCAGCCTACCTTCATCCACCTGTATAGGTATAAAGTTCTCAATCTGCCAGATGTTAAGACCAGGCTGGCTCCCACATTCTGCGGTGAAGAAGTCTGTGTAATCTAGCTGAGGTCTCTCAAGAGCATCCATCCAACTCTTCGGTCTTAACAATGATGGAAGATGAGAGTATGAAAGAAAAGAAAAAAATTGGGAGTAAAACTGCCTTAATTATCATCATTATCATTATTATGCATAATGGAAATCAGAATATTTGAGTAATCCATGGTCAAGAAAATCCTTTCAAACCATGGTCAGTGAGCTCCCTACCCCTCCCCCCCCCAAAAAAAAAAGTTTGTTCATTTCAACATAACCTTTTTCATACAGCACATATCATATCTTCATATGAAGCAAGGGAAACCCAACACTGGAATTCTGTTGCTATAAGCTAATAAAGATATTCTTAATGAGATGAAAATTAAACTGTGAACATAAAATCTAACAAACCATTAAACAGTTTCAAAAGTTTTGATGTCTTCTTATGGGAATCCATGGTCATAAATTTTGTCAGAATATGTGGTGTACTAGTGAACAACTCCCCATTCACTTTGTACATGAAAGTTTTCAAAAATTTATTAATGTCAAAGGTCGACTAAGGGTTATGCTATACTCAAGCAAGACCCCAACATTTTGTTGACTTTTTTTAATAAAGAAGAAAATGCGTAATCTGGTATGAAAATGAAAGGAGAGTTGCCTGACCAATAGATCACAATCAGAGGGTATCACTGAGACCTCGAAAATTTATAACTTTTCAACAGATTATTTTCACAGTTTATTCATCTCATTTTTCAAACATGTTCACGATAATATTGTGCAGACTTGAGCACAAGAACAAAGTCATATATTTATACACAAATATGCAGCCTGTCAATGGAAGAGTAACATTTAAAGAAAGAAAGAGGAAAATTTAACTACAGTAATGTATGCAAGTGGTCGAACATTTTTAACTATCATGCCATGAAATGAATAAAAACAATCATCATGATGAAAAATATGTACAAAATATAGTCACAATAACTAACAATACAAATAATGGACTAGAAAAGAAAAGATACAACAAAAAGATCTAGTACAAATAATATCAAGGCAAACACCTTACAATCCTACAGAGAACAAAATGATGAAAGAAATTACAAAGAAAAGAATTATACAATAATCTTAACAATAATTCATTGCAAAAATCTAAAATGAATTATTAAAAGAATACTTATAAACCTAAATAGAAACAATTATGATAATCTACAAAAGAAAATAATTTAAGAAAATATGATGATCTTAATAATGATTAGACCACAAAGCAAAAGTAAAAAGAAAAAAAAAATGAAAAGACATAAATATTTATATATATGCAAAATAAACTTGATATAGGACAAACAGAAAGAATGTGCCCAATACAATATTTTGATGTATCAGGCCTCTAGATAAAAAGCATCCTGAAAAAAAAAAGTACAAAAAAATGTTGTGAATAGGATCCTCAGGCCAAATTGAAATGCCGCGCCCTGAATGTACAAATAATTCTAGAACTACATGATAGTATTCAAAATCTTTGGAAATAAAACAAGCATGAAAGACTGTGTCTAGAGGTTGAACTACTACACATCTTCTGGAACTGGCAGTAGAGGGAGTAGTGATGGGGTTCCTTTCAAGACACGATCACTCCTACCATGATCTTTCTACACAGAAACTATATATGATCTTCATTATTTCAAGTGGGAGATCCGCAGACAGATTCGAAACAAACAACACTTCCGCTCTTACATAGCAGATATTTCAGTTCCGGCCAACATCACAAAAAAAGACCAGCTGAGTAATATGGCATAACATTGCACAACATTAGATCTGAAAGAGTTTTCTCTTTAAAAGCTGTCATCAGTTCTCCCACTTCACAAAATAAAGATCATCAGTTGTCCATGCTTCTGCTACTACACAACACAAAATAAGACTGTCTGAATGGGCATTATGGACTATTCTTATAGATATTGAAAAAAAGTTAGATTATTGACGGACAAGAATATCCATGGAAACACTTTTGCATGCATGTTAGTTACCTCCTGCCAAACACAACCTGCTCCGAACTCTTCCTTCTCAGCCTTGTGTAACATTGATGGATTATTTAGAAAATCAATTATTATAATTCAATCACTGTCGTAATTTCCCAACAAATCATAATTCATCCTATCACAGTCTCTGATATTAATTTGTCTGGTTATGCTGCACGGATATGAAAGTGCATTTTACCAAGGGACCTCTATTCTCTCTTCATTAAGGGCAAGACTATTCAATAAGTTGTTAGAGCAAAAAAAATCTGAAGCATGGCACTCTCAATAAATAAAAATATTAGTAATGACAAGCATTGTTAAATCACTCTGTGGCTCATGAGATTAATAAGTGTTAAAACATTATGCAATATCTAAATAATTTAGACAAGTGAATGTTTTCTGTTTATGAAAAAAATACACATATTAGTGAAGTATTGAAAACACATGTACATTCTTTAAGTCTGTACATGTATACATATAGATAAATATTACCCCATGCTCATGATAACATACAAAATGAGTTAGTACAATAGAAGCCAAAGTGACTAGACATGACCTAATATCAATTAGTTCCAAAACCTCTGTTGGAACCCTTTACCCCTCTATATTTAAGCATGTGAACACATATACCAGTTATAAAATGTGCTATATGGGCAATTTCTTTACAGGTCTGGCTTCCTACATGTATATATGCAATGACTTTGAGAGAAAACTTCATGAATAACTGGAATGGTCTCAAAGGGTTACAAAATAAAAGTTCTTATAATAAGGTATAAGAAAGAGATAAGACAGACATACAAAATGTATTGCCTACAAATATGTATATAGACCCCTCCACTCAGACCTTCAAATTTCAAGACATCACGAGGTGCTTATTTTGTATTCCTGTATTAAACTTACAATAAATTTCATCTTAAATCGATGGCAAAACATGTAGCGTAGAGAGACAATTAATTTTTTATTTATCATATCTCTTCTGTAATACAGGCCTAAATCTGTTTTCAATTCATACAGATTTGCAGTTTAAATAATATACTATTAATTGAATTTCTCATGTTATGAAAAAGAAGGATTTATAACTTACTTGACCTCAGAGTCTTCATTATCTGCCGACGGACCTTCATTCTTTTCTTTGGCAAGGTCACTCATACCCTGTAAATGTCAAAGGTCAAAAGTCATTACACATAATGTAAATTATTGCTGAGTCATACTGATTATACTGGAAATATTAGTATAACTCTGAGTAATGTAATTTTGTCATCATCTATATCATATCATCATCACTATCATCAAACCAATATGTTCTTCATCATAATCATTATCACTATTAATACAGCCATCCCTAATATTTCGTTTATCATGATATTGTTGTCATAATCATCATCATCATCATCATCATCATCATCACCACCATCATTGTCGTGATCATCATCATCATCATCATCTCCATCATTGTTATTGTCATCATCATCACCAGCAGCAACAGCGCTTTCATCATCATCAGAATATCATCGTCATTACCATCATCATCATCATCATCATCATCATCATCATCATCACCATCACCATTATCATCATCACCATTATCATCATCATCATCCTCATAATCACCATCACCATTATCACAATCACCATTATCATCATAACTCTCAGCACCATCATCATCACTCTCATCCCATTATTTCATACCATACCTTGAGGACCTTTTCCTGCTTGGCTTTCTCCGCCTGTGCTTTGGCAGTCTGCATTTGTATTCTCTTCTCTCTCAGTCTTCGTTTGCGTGCAAGAGAGTCTTTAGCAGCTGCGACATACAAAACAAAAAGTTATGATTCCACTAACTAGTAGATTCTCATCTACTATAAAACACGCATTCCGTTGCCATTTTTTTTAAATATTTCAACTCTTTTATATATTTCAAAATTTGCTGGTGAATTAAACATTCAACATTTTTCCCTTTTTGCCCTACACAGTTCTATTGGATTTAGTTTTTCATTTTTTTTTTTTACAGAGAATCACTCTCTATTTTTAGGTTTAGCTCACTATGATCACAGCACATAAAATAGAACATCATGACTGAGGCGACGTGGCGTGCGCCTGAAATCAAGCTGTTCGGGACAGTCATAGACTTGGGTTAGTTCCTGCCTGTGGGTTTGAAGCCTGGTCGCATACCGTCTTTCGGATGGAGACGTTAAGATGGCGATCGTCTTTCTCTCTTCTTATTCTGGCGTAAATATTTAGAATTGAATGATACACGCCTCTAAACTACATCCTTTCCTTTTTCAGCTGTAAATGTAGAGGCCATTAATGTATATTGCTCGTCCATACTAAAATGGGATATAAAAAAACTGTGCACTAGAACTGATCTACAATGATCTACAATGCTAAGATGGCCAATATATCTTTACAATGGCTAAACCTAAAATATCTCATTGCATGCCTGTAGAACAAAATAAGGGCATTTGAAACTGTCTACAGTGGCCACCTGCATCCCATTCTGTTGCCACAATAAACAGGACCCATATTCTGAAAACCGTGTTAGCTTTTATTTTATTCAAAGAAAAATTCCATGACAAATTCAAATTGCATACAATAAGCATTTGTCATTGGGTCATGCGTAGATGTCTATTTCAACTAAACACTGAGCAAATATTAATCAATGATGGCTTGTCATTTTGACATGTTATGACAAAAATCATAATTAAAAACTAGAATAGAAGACCACAAAATTTGGGTTTGGATCTGACTGTACCCACCTGGTGAACTACCTGCTTGCGATGGAGGCACCACGCCAACGAGTCTCAGTTGATGGCTAAGAGAAAAGTCAATGTTGTAGTATTCTGCTCCGCTTCCAATCTGTTGTGGGATGGGCTTTGGGGGCATTACCAGGTCAGGATTATCCCTGACATCTAACGTCTGCAAAATATCAATCACAAAGAAGTCAATATTAGTATGAAATCATATATCAATATGATATTGACTGCTACTGAGAGAAATATATACTTCTATATCTTCAACGCTAATTTATAATTATCCTTGAAATCTAACGTCTGTTCATAATTAGGTAATAATCACAGGGAAGTCAATATTAATATGATATTGACTGGTAATAATAATAATAATAATAATAATACATGTTTCTTATAAGGAACCAAATCTAATAAGATTTAGTGCTAAAAAATGAAGGGGGGAGAGTGGAAATTAAGACATAAATACTTCTACTTTTCCTTCTTCCTATCTGCTGTTGGATATGCTTCAATGGCATATAGTATCACTCAAATGGGGTGTTGTTTAAAAGTTGCAATTGATCGCAAGTAGCAGTTGATCAAAATGCGCCAATCAAAACTGTTCTTTCATATGCGTCTTGTTAAATGTAACATTTTGAAATTTACCAAACCATACTTTCCTGTATTTTTCTTCATTTCAAACTCACCTCAAGGTCTGTGATGAAGTGTATAGCCTCTGGGAGAGTATACAGACGGTTCTTAGTCAAGATCAGCTTCTTAATCTTGGGGCAACGACAGATCCCCTCGGGCACCGACTCCAATCGATTGTCAGCGGCGATGAACTGCTCTAGGGCAACCAGCTTGCTGATGCCGGTGGGTAGGCCATCAAAGTCAACCTGGTTGCTGCTGATGATGAGGCGTTTGAGGCTGATCAGCTTGCAGAGGGACGGAGGGAGGGACGTGAGCTTGTTGCGGGCTACGTTGAGGGTCTCTACTCTTGTCCAGGACTCTGTAGTAGGAAAAGAGTGGAGTGATGGGGAGGAAAGAGAAGGAAGAAAACAGCATAGAGAGAGAGAGAAAAAAAAAGCATTAGAAAGAAGACAAAACAACCATAGCAAAAGAAAAATGAAACAAAAGAGAGAAAGATCAGGAGGATGGGAAAAGGGAAGAGAATGAGAAAGAGAAATAGTTAACCCCATCTTCATTGCTCTAAAAACCACAGTGATTCAACAGTGGATATCGAATTAGGACTATGAATGCTCTCAATACAATACAATACAATATGGATACTTATATAGCGCTCAATACACAGGTATGGTTCCAGAGCGCTTTACAAATTACATCAACAGAAGAATAAAGAAATAAAAGAAACTTATTAGTCAAACAGATGATGGGAGATTATAAGACAGATTATGACACATACAAAAATATTATGAGCCTCAAGGACTACCTTACATAGCGACAAAGAATTCCTTGATGCCATTATTGATTAGAATGATAGGAGAAGTTAGGAATAAGGTGCAAAAGTATAAACAGTCCAGAGGAATGTCTTACCTAGCGACGAGAGTTCCTTGATGCAGTTATTGCTTAGATTGATTCTCTTCAGGGATGAGATTCCATAGAACGCCTCTGGAACACTCTCCAGCTCGTTATGAGAGAGGTCCACGTCGGTTAGGTTCACCAGGCCATCCAGCTGGGGAGGGATGTTGGTGAGGTTGCGCTGAGTGTTACGCAGGTGGAGTGTCTGCAGCTGGGTCATGGACGTCAGTTGCCTGAGACAAAGAAAGTGGGAGAGAGAAGGGGGTGAAGGGAGAGAGAAGGAGGGAAGGAGATAGGGGTGAAAAAGAGAGGCACAATAGGAAAAGGACAGATTAAAAGGCATGAAAAGGATGGCAAGGTAGAAAAGGTAGAGAATTGAGGTAGGAGGGAAGAAGGGAGAAAAGGGGGAGGAGAGGGGATGGGAAATGGAAAGAAAGGGAGGTGTAAAGAGAGAGCCAGGATGGGAGAATGATAGCGAAAGAGTGGAGAAGAATGGAAGGTGAGTAAGGAAAGGGTAGGAGGGAAAATTTACAACAAAATACAATTTAATTAAATTTTTCTAACATTCAGGAAATATATGACATCTAAAAGCCTTGCAAATATTTTCAGATTTCAGTCAAAATCATAATTCTTTAGAATTATTACATCAATTAATTAACAAATTAAAACTCTATTTTCAGAGACGCTCTTCAAAATTTTAATGTTCAACAACAAGTCTCCTCAAGATCAAAAAATCATATCTTAAATTTGTAAACTTTTACGGAATTATATCAATGGCATATCAAGTTTCTTACCTGAGTTGTGAATGGAGTAGTGGATTGTTGTTAAGGATTAGGGTCTGTATATTGGTCAATCTTCGCATCTGAGGTGGAAGAATTTCTGTTGAAAGAGACAAAAAACATGATTAATGAGGATGCAGATTCAATGTTCAGATGTATTCCAATATGCATACAGTACTGACATGGCATGTCCTTTAATTTTTCTTAGGGGAGGAAGCTATGCTCCTCAACTTTATTTTCAGGAAACCTGATCGAGTCTCGGGGAGCCCTGTTCTTTCCTTGCAATTTCATAAACATCACCAATCAAAGATGAACACCACACATAATTTTAAATAAAAATATTTGCTTGTAGAGAAATCACGTGGATTAATCTTAAATGGCAATAACATGCCAAAGTCTGCTCAAGCAGTGCTTTAAGAAACTAGATGAATCCTCGACCGCGCACGGTCAAAATTTATGCTTCCGCCATCACGCAATCAGAAAGATATGTACGGCTTGTTCCATGCCATCAGAAATCAAAAACATTTTACAAATTTTGGGCACTGCAACCTTTGACCCCACGAACCCAAAAGTTCTTCCTCACATGCTTCTACATAATTAAGCTACCTGTACACACTGTAAGTTTGAAAGAAATTGGATGAATTTTTCTGTTATAAGTGAGCTATATCGGTTGACTTTGTACAAGTTTTTTGGCCCCGTGACCTTTAACCTTCGACCCACTGAACCCAAAATCTAATCAGTTCATCCTCACATAATTATACATACTTGAGCCAAGTTTGGTCAAAATCTGTACACCAGTTCTGAACTTATTGCGGTAACAAGCTATTTTTGGTGATTTTTTTCAAGTTTTTTGACCCTGTGACCTTTGACCGTTGACCCACTGGACCCAAAATCTAACCAGTTCATCCTCACATGGTTATACATACTTGATCCAAGTTTGGTCAAAATCCGTCCAGCGGTTCTGAACTTATCGCGGTAACAAGGTCCGGACGGACGCACGGACAACCCGAAAACATAATGCCTCCGGCACCACCTTACGGTGGCGGAGGCATAAAAAATAAGCTGCCTTCTCCCTAAATTATTTGATCTCAGGTGTTTTTTCTTTGTTCAGATAAAAAATTAAAAATATTAAGCTTACCGATTTGAAGCCTTCCACCCTCACAGCAGCAAACTTCACAAGTGATTTATCTTGTAAAAATTACACAAAGTCTTCAATTTGCTGAATCTGTATGCTATCTCCATGTCAAATGACAATAACCCAATCCAACCTAATTAAGTTTCCTATCATAAGATAATGTGGTATTTTTGTCATGAGGAAAATAATCTTGCCCACGAAAACAGAAGGAAGGATATGCATGTATCATTGCAGCAAGAACTTCCTCATTGAAAAGTTTTAACATGATGTTGTATTTCCTGTCATAGATCTGAGGTTTGGCAGCTTATCCTCTGACCCGATTCTCACCTACATTTTTTTAAACTAGTCTAAACTATAAACCAAGTTAACATGTGATGACAATACTGGTGATGGTCATGATGGAAGAAAATCCCACAACTGAAGTGGTCTTCCAAACCAGTTTGGATGACAACATTGCAAGGTAATTTTAAGGACATACTGCCCCATTAAAACATGTAATGAGAATACTGGTTGCTGACATTGAAGCAATCATATTTGGTCTTTCACATGTCTGATTTGTCAAATAAACAAACATGATGCATCAGACAACTATGCATTGTCAGGCAGCAGGAGGTTTGAAAAAGTCAAAGTTACATGTAAGGAATGTGTGCATCATATTTCTGGATGAAAACCATGTATAATGATATCATTTGGAAACCATATTATGGATGTACACACTTTGAGTGATATTCAAAATTAATTATGCAAACTAGTTAAGCATTGATTGAAACAACCGCCCCACCCTATCCCATCGAAGCCTATGGGAAAGTGCAAACAGTCCTGTAGGTCATGTCTGTGCACTTTTATATCAGTTCAAGTGATCTTCAAATATACTTCAAATACCCAAACTGGTTTAGTAGAAACCACTTCTGAAAACTAGATGAGAATAGGGTCTTTGTTTCTTGCCTACCAACTTCCCCAAGAGCTTCACAGATTCTAGAATTACAATTGTTGCATTGACAGGGAATTCCACACCACTGGAGTTTAAATCAAGGGCACAGTCAATGGGAGTGCAACCAAAACCAATGTTGATTTTTTCCATTTTCAGTTAACAGAAATGTTTTCCAATAAACTTCTTGACACTTGGAAACACTCCAATTTTAAAGAACAGATGAAAAACTTTGCGAATAAACATTTCATAACTGGAAAATAAACATATCATTGATGACATTGGTGGAAAATTGGACTACAAAGAATCAGTCATGATGTTCTTAAAAAAGATGAAATTCTTGTAAAATAAAAAAACTGAAGGAAAACTAAATCCAATAGGATTGCGTAGGACAATAAAGATAAAATTTATATATGTTCAATTCACCAGCAAAATTGTGAAATAAATACAAAGTCTATTACACAATTCATATATTTGCCATTAAAAGTTATTGTTCTATCGTAATTTGATCTGAACTATAAATTGATATGATACAAGTCATTAAAATCGGGAAGAGCATTTGGTCCCAGCTTCCTATTCAAATTCTATAAATCATGAAGTTGTATAATATGATACAATAATCACTAAATATTTCACATTTCATATACTTACCAAGCTTGTTGTCACTGAAGTTAATGTAGATAAGGTCTGTGAGGTTCATGAACAGCTGGGATGGAATTTCCTTGATGCTGTGAATGGAGAAATAAATACGGTATATTAAAAAAATTTGATGGGGAAAGTCCCTTTTTAGGATGAACAATGCACATGTCACAGCAGGATTTTTAACATGACACTCAACTTCCTTCCTTTCTATTTCCATTCATTCCCACCCAGCGACCACCCCCCTCCTTCTTTCCTCTCTCTGCCCTGTCTTTCTCATTTCCCTCCCCCTCTTTACCTACCTTACATTAAAAGACATACCTACAGTGAGGCCCAGAAGGGGAAGCTACGGTTTGCTCATTTTCAGGGAGGATGCCCATGAGAAAACGGGTCAATAGAAGCTTTCATTTTTGGATGTACCTTCCCAATCTTCAC
>BQKZ01000275.1:74351-91144 GCA_036244855.1 Temnopleurus reevesii
CCTCCCCTACCGTATGATGCCCCCTCGGCATGAAAAAAAAACCTATTATCCAGATAATTTGTTAACTTATGTTTTTTGAATAAGCAAATAAATAAGACAGTAAAGTGAAAAAATATCGTCTACATAGGCACATTGGAAACTAACTTTTACCTTGTATATAATTGTTATTGTTATACTTTTAACATATAAATAAATGCAATAAAGCGACAGTAAACGCTTTACGTATTCCATTTTTAGATATTTTGACAGTGCCTGTATACTTCCTTCTTTTTTGTATTTTTTGTCTTTTTTCATCAATTTGAATATGATAGCTTAGGTCACACCTCTTGATTTGAGAATTTTATAATAATAGAATCTTAATGTGTGACAATGTAGTTAAAATTGTTTACCAAGGACAAGTATAGAAGACATAATCCAAAAAGAGTGGAAGCCTTGAATTATTTTGGCAGCGTAATTTGAATAATAGTAACACTGATTTTATCAAGAAGTAATTTTCGACTACTTGTGTGCATTTTTGTGTGAATTTGGTTCAACAACAAACGGAAGCCATTCACCCCTCATGCAAAAAAAAGCCACCCCCCAATAAAAAAAGGAGAAAATCTGTAGATAAACGTTTGCTTAATCTTTACAATGATCATCCTCATCACAAAAAAGTGCCTGACTGTGAAGCTCCTATACGATACTCCAGCTGGTAAGACTAAACTAGCACCTTGTGATATAGTTTTATATATCAATCACAATATGTTTCTATTTATCCATGTTATCATCATTATCTTGTAATGCGCAGTTGAGTATATTTAATAGAGAAGCTGCGCTATATAAATGTACAATTATTGTCATTATTTTTATGAATTCTATTGTAAATCATACCAAAAGATATAGCAACCTGCGTGCATTTCCATATATACTAAAACACCAATTTGGGTTTTACAACCATTACCTGATATTTATTTTTTGCTTCATCCACTTCCACTTTCCAGGCTTGTCCCTGAAGAGGAGCTATGATGTCGGTTGCGCTAGCGACAAACCATCTATTTACACCGTCACAGGGATAGCATCAGACGAACTTCGGTTCCTCACTTTCCCTCTCGACGGCATCCATAGCGTGGAGTTAAAGGCTTCGATCGGTGTTGGGTCCAGCAATACAGTGGAGGCTGTGAGACCATGCTGGTGCTTGGCTTGTTGTAGCTGTTTTGGCGTGAGTTATCTTCTTTTATCCCCCTTCTAGAGGCCGACTCACACCTTTGCGTCTTTTTTAAATGAAAAACGCTCCCTGGACGCACAAAGACGCGGGTCATACATTGGATTGACGTAACGCAAGCCGAACGTCAGTCCAAAGTCTGATCAGCATATACTGTGCGCTCGGGGGGGGGGGGGGGGGGGGGGGGGGGTTTTTAAGGGGGTTAAAACATTCTTTGACAAAAAAAAACAAAAAAAAAAACCCAAAATATTTTCACTTCTCAGCGACACACTGCTTGACAAGGCCCCTCCCCTCCCAAAGTTCCATTTAATCCCCTTTTAGTCGTCCTTCCTTCTATTCCCCCCTATTTTTAATTTTTGTAGGGGCGCCGCCTCCTTGCCAACCCGACCCCCACATTTGCATCTGAGGTGATATCTCCTCTAAGATTGAAAAAAAAAACAACTGGTATATCACTTCTTACGCCGAATCCGTGTAAGAATATTCGATAATTATGCATCACCAACTAGATACCAGTCGTTTTTTAAAGTCAATATTGGTGAAACACTACACTGGCATAATAAAATCTCTTTCTCTCTCCCTATCTCTCTCTTATTTTCATTTAGATGGATGCATGCGTCAAGAAGTGGGCATCCACTTTCCAAACACCTGCTTTGGCTACCAACGAGCGTATCGTGACCATGGGGGTAGAGTTGCCCCCATGGGGTAAGCGGTACATCGCCGAACTCCACGTCAACGAAGAGGTGCCAATAGCGCTCGTCAAGAATTACGTCGTAGAGCTCACTCGAATTGCCCCGAACGTTGCAACAAAGTCTCAGGTTGCTGTTTCTGTCGAATAAACAGGTCTTGAAATAATTAATTTTAATGATGGGTTTTACTTTGACATCATAGTCGACCAATTTGGAGGGCAAGTAAAAGGTAAACCTGGGGATGCAGGAAAAAAAAATCATAGACTGATGTACCCTCCCATGCCAAGTGACAAGTATTGCAACATAGCAAAATTACGTTCGTTTTCCATTGATTCACCTGTCGTATTTTTCTTATTTTTCCTTAAATGTAAAAGAAAGACCACAAATATTTATTGTTGAAATTAACGTGTCATACACGGTTTGTAATTTATGGAGAGTAAAACAATTCTTAATTGAGTTATGCCTTAGGTACCAAAGACCAAAGACGACAAAGGTGAACAATTGTAATGTCTCGATTAGCAGATTAGTCAACGGCTTTTCGCAAAATTGTTTCCCTTTCTTTAAATTTGACACATTCCATGACTTGTTAAATACTTCTGCCAACAAGAAGTGTCAAAATCTATACCCCCATAATGAAAATTTAAATAGACAACCTTAGTAGAAGACATCGCTCTCAGTTCCTTCAGAGTATGTGTTTTTATGATTTTATGGCACATCGTGTATTGGCCATTAGGTTTTGAGAATGAGCAATATAATTCCCCAAAAATTATCGTTCTTTAGTACAGAAACTAATCCTGAGATATTTTATAATACCTTTCTTCATATGGCCAGTGCATAAAATTGATTTATACGTGTGTCCTTAAGGAATTAAGACTGGGGCTATGTTGCAATATATATGGCATGGGAGGGTATATGTGTTTCAAATATGTGTTACCGTAATCATGTAGACGATAAGCCCAATGAAGTTTTTTTTTCATAAGCATTTCAGTGCTGAAAAATAATATATTTTCATATGCATATGTTCACAAAGTTCTCTAAAACATGATATATATCTATCAAATAAAATTGATTTGCATTAGATATGACAAATTCATTTATGTGTAAAGAAATAAGGGGGAGGACATTGTAAAGTATGAATTAAGTGCCACTTAAAAAATCATGCATGTATTTGAGAGGATGGAAGCCCTTTTACGTGTGCGTTTTAAAGATTGATGTTGTTTTGCAAGTTCTTGAAAATGTATTGAAATGAAAAACATGGAGTAAAATATACTTTCCATGAACATCCTACGTGTATATCAGCTGAAAAAATAAAGTTCCTTTCATATTGCCTGTTTATACAAATATTATAATACATTGTATTGCCCACAGCTAAAGAAACTAGTCATGTTGTAGAACAAAGGCAGCTGGATATAAACCACTGCCATTTCAGATAAACCTACCCCGTCTCATGAATTTTAAAACCCCTGCACACCTATGTGAATCAAGGCGGACCAAAAATGATGGTCCTTTTATTACCTTTTATTAGTAATGTTCACTTATTTAATGATTTGGAATCATATCACAAAATCCAAATTTGCAATATCGTTTTCTTGACCACTGCCATTGCTACATATCTGGTACGTCATTCTTTATTGCATTTCTACTTATATGTGTATTTTAAGAATTTTTACTTATATGATCTTTTTGTACATGCATTTGCAATTCAGCCTTTGGCTGCAAGAAATGATTTTAATTGTGATTCAATAAATAAACCATTACTAAAAAAATTGGAAAATACGGAAGCTTATATGTTGAGGCGTGAATGCGAGTTGTTAAACTTCTCTCCTTATCCTGCGCATTTTCTAATTCGCCAGCCTTCGTCCATCTCAATTCGCATAGATGTGAGGGGGCTTCTAAGAGCAAAGTAAAACCTGGGCCCCGTAACATAAAGGTTTGCGATTAATCGCTATTTGATTTAGCGATCAATTGCAAACTTTAGTACATGATTTGCCATAGACTTGCGATTGATATCAATCGCTATCAGATTAGCAATTGATCGCAAACTTTTATGTTACGGGGCCCAGAACATACCTGTAAATGCTTATGATCTCGGCACTTATATGTTAGTTGGGGTATGGATATTTACCACCCCATAATTTATATCACCTTTTATCTTTTCTCTTGAGAATTGAAGAATCTGTAGAGATTTGAATACCCAAATATACAAGCAAAGGATGAATTTTTTTATAATATTCGAAGAAATTGTCTCAGTCAGTTATACGTTCCAATAGCAAGAAGTAGCTTTGATATTTGAGAAGTGAATTGTTTAGACTTTCTCACCCTCTAGTTTCTACCCATCAGAAGGTGGATTTGTCTGTTGAAATACATGTTTATTATCAGTACAGTAGTTTCATATTAATTTGCTCTCTCCGTTTTTCTCTCTCTCTCTCACACACACCCTCACACTGACACAGACACATACATCTATTGCTTTGTCAATCATGTACTGGGGAATGTAAATATTCTTAGATTATAAACGAGTCTGTAAGAAAAAAAAACAATGCATGTATCACATTCAAACTGCTTGATGATTAAAAATTTGATGCCTATGTTATCCCAAAAAAGGTGTTTTCAATTGCCTATTCTGTTTGTTTCTTGTTGAACATGGCTTCGGACTCAACCTCAGAAAATCCTATACAANACAATGCACGTATCACATTCAAGCTGCTTGACAATTAAAAATTTGATGCCTATATTACCAAAAAAGGCGTGTCCAATTGCTTCTTCTGTTTGCTTCTTGTTAAACATGGCTTCGGACTCAACCTCAGAAAATCCTATACAAATTTCAAGCCTCTTTCTGACAAAAATACAGTGAAATCTCATTTAAACAAGGCACAGTAAAACCTCTTTATAATGAGGTCCTTGGGACCATGAAAATTACCTTGTTATATCAGGTTCCTCACTATATCAGGGTAAACAAACAAAGAACTATAAAGAGCTCGGTGTAGTGGTCGCGACTCTCGCCTTTCAAGTAGAGGGTCGTAGGTTCGAATCCTACCCAGGGCGTCAATTTCCTTCAGCAAGAAATTCATCCACATTATGCTGCACTCAACCCAGGTGAGGAGAATGGGTACCTGGCAGGAATATTTATTCTTTGAAATGCCAAGTGCGCCGTGAATGGCTGCCGGGCTAAAGCCAGGGTAATAATAATGTAAAGCGCCTTGAGCACTCAGCAGAGTGGATACGAGCGCTATATAAATTGCATCTATTATTATTATTATTATAATAAAATCACCTTGTTTATAACAGGTATCTTGCTACATCCGACCTCTTTATAACGAGGTTCCACTGTATTTGATACCTTGAAAATGATCTCATTGAATAAGAAATGAGAAGAATGCTTCACGGTACAACAAGTCATCTTTCTTGGAAATGTGAGTGGTCCTGAAAAGGAACTACCCACTCTCGATGTTTCGATGAGCATGTTCTCATCGTTTTCAAGAGAACATGCTCATCGAAACGTTGAGAGTGCGTAGGTCATTTTCAGGACCACTCACATTTCCAAGAAAGATAACTCGTTGTACCGTGAAGCATTCTTCTCATCATTCTTCCATGAGTGAATAAGAAATCTTGTGATATCACGGTAGATAGACAAAAAAAAAAAAGAGAGCCAGGGCCATGAAAAAAATCACATTCTTATATCTCATCTCCTTATAAAGCCCTGGTCACATAGGACCCCGGAAGCAGCACGATTCACCCCGGAGATCCGGGGCTCTTTTTGGCTCAATCGGGGTGAATCGGGATACACTTTCCCAAGCTCGAGTGCTGATTTTTCTATAGTATGTGACCACAAACACGGCCAAAAACAGCCAAAAACAGTCGTGTTGGGCTCCCGATTCACCCCGGAGATCCGTGTTGGAATCCGATTGGCCCCGGAAGCAACACGATCGGCCCCGGAAGCTACACGATCGAGGAGGCTGAGCCAACTGCTCCTCCGGGGTGAATCGGGGTCCTATGTGACCAGGGCATAACAAGGTTCCACTGCATCAAGGGAAATTAAGACCATGCAAGGACAACTAAAATGATACAAACAACTAAAGCATTTCACATTTTCAGGACAGAGTCCGATATATTTCCAATGCATATGCACACTTGTCATGTACATTATAAAATACATTTTGCATACATTTCAAAACACCATAATCTGTCAAATAAAACTACAACCACACAGCATTGGATCCTACAGTAACAATCAGGACTCGGTAATGGTCATATCATTTCCTTTTAAAAATACTGTAGGTAGTAATCCTCATTTCAAGATTTAAAAAACGATCCATCGCTCAGAAAAGCTGACTTCTGCCTCATATAACTTTGAAGATCCACTCTCTAAGCAACACTAGAAAAACAATATTCCGCTGCCATAATCTTAAAATTGATAAAATAATTTTTTTGAGCCTAGACCAGAGGATGTTTCAACAAGCCGTTCAGCAAAGACAAATTGTCTTTCTCTGACAGTTATCATGACATTATTCCGATACTAAGCTCTAATCGAATTGAACCTTATGAATTCACTGACATTGGGAACACATTGGAAGTATTTGTTGCATACAATGCTGATGAAAACCCTCTAATTTCGAACATGTTACAGCGGTGGCCTGTAACATAAAATATACAATTAATTTTTCCATTAATCATATCTCCTTTATGTTACAGGCCCGAAATGAGTCATACTCCCTGAATACATAACATTCGGCAGATGCACAGCATTTTAATGAACAAGATAATGTAGCTAGAGAGAAATGCATCAACAAATTCCAATTAATTTGCTCCTCAAAATATGTATGTTAATTTCTATAACTTTCACTGTGTTATTTCATCTCCCTACTTATTCTTCCTCTGAATCAACACATCATTTCATCACTTTCATCCCTCACAATTATAATGAATGCAATTCACTTTTGAAACTAATCCCCAAAATCATTAAAACAAATATTGCAATTCAACTTCAAATGATCATGTGCAATGGTTTAAGATTCCTGTAGAAATTACACCTTTTTGCATCCTAGTTCAATTGTCATATTATTTGTTTTTTCTTGGAACATCCAGGATTCAAATAATGAGCTGCAAATTGCATATGTTGGTAAAACATTGAGTTTGCTTATGTCTGCACACACATTACTGGCTAAGCCATAAAATTAAGATACTTCTGTAAATTACTTTCTTCTGGGATGCTCTATATTCCCTTTGTTGGAAGAATTCTAGTGAAATAAGAGACTAAAATATTTGAGCTAAAATTATTCTGTACAGAGTATGAAATTAATTCAATACATGTATATCATGTTACTCCAGCCCTAATAAAAGTGATCCTCAGTTTCATTATCCTACATTTGGCAAAAAAAATGTTGTCACAATTTTACGAACATTTTGCTCCATACAAATAGTTTGATAAAATCAGGGATTGGAGAAAAATAATGACAGAATGGTGAAAGATCTACTCCTAATGTAGATTTGATAATATTAATAATGTTCTGAAAAATGTTGAATCAGTAAAGTACTATGCCAGCACTATATTTCATAGGTAAAAGAGAGGAAACAATACATATTATGTACATCACTTTATTCCATGGATAAAATCTGTAACTTTGAATATTCTAAAGATGGTTAAAACAGCAAACTAAATAAGGATTCTAAAATACTGTTTGTGAAATATGCGTCTTTCTTTTAATGGTAAGTTAAAATCGTACATAAAATATAGCTTTGTAAATTCATGGATGCTTATAGGTTAAAACTTGTATAGCTTTTCAAAATTGCAATGATTCAACAATGCATATATACGACAAACAAACTCTGTTGTATGCAAATCATTGTGACCCATTTCAGTTACACACACCTCGTTACCAGCAAACGTTCCCTTCAAAATATACATTATTCAAAATCCGTCTTTGTCCTACATTTTCATTACACACAATAAAATAAGAAATACAAATTGATAAATTGCTTTCTATAGATGATACACATTCAAGATATTTTAAGATAGAAGGAAGAAGAAGTATCAAGTCGCTATGACTGTGCCTCTTTCATTCTATTGAGGGCGCTACCAGCTTGGAACCATTCGATTTGCGTCTCGTTGAAGGTGTGGCTAAGGGGGATGGTATCTGAGCTGCCATCTTGGTGCTTCAGTATGCATTCAACAGTCTGAAAGAGAAAGGAAAAAGAAAGAATTCAACATTAGAAGCTATGTTTATAGAAATTTTACTGTAAGGCTAGCAGGTTACTGGAAACTTAATACAAGGAAATATGTGTGGTCCTTTTTTGCACTATCAATCTTTGTCAATACAACTGAAATTAAGTGACAAAAGTTGTGGAAAATTCAAATTCCCTTGAGCTAATTTACCTAAATAATTAAATAAATTATAAAATGAAAATATTAGAATCAGAGTTATTACCCAATGAAAACACATTTATTCCAGTCAGACATGTCCCATATTACATGAAATATTCAGGCCTCAATTCCTATTCTTGTAAACAAGAAGAAAATATGTATATATGAGTAATAATATAAAAGTCAAAAGCTTGAAAAGAGTGAATTATTCTCTTTTCAGTACAGAGAAACGACTTTAGAACTACGTTGATAATAATAGCTTAAGAAGGTTCAGTAAGTAAATAAAGAAGGAAATTTCTGATGGTTCAGTACCAAATAGGATGAAGCAATCATCTTGTAGTTATTATAATTCACTCTCAATACTCATAATGAGCCTGGTGCTAACAACTTTTAGTGAAATACTCTCATCTGATCTAATCTTATCCCAGTAAGCAAGGTTGCTGAAAGTGAGACTGAAGGGGTGATGAATCTCACCCCAGATTTAGAAAAGATAACATTTGATAATAATATACATACCGATCCTGGGGCTAATGATGCAAGTCCTCTCAATGAAATCCTATCGTCTGGCCTGACCTTATCGTAGTCTGCTGGGTCGCTGAATGTCAGGGGCAGCATGCCTTGCTTCTTCAGATTTGTTTCTGTAATGGGGAGTAAGAAACATCTACAATCAATACTTTCCTGTATACATGTATTTTTTTTAATGGCAAATTAGGACTTAATCAACCACATCTGAACTGTTAACAATATGGAATTTTGTTATGAAAAGGTCTGATCAGGGAATAATTTTACTTTTCACATTTGATTAGCAGTTTTAGACATTGATGAAACTTTTTGAATTCCTTACTTTACAGTTCTATGTGAAAAAGTTGCTGCACAAAATATATTTTGGATAGCAATCCTGCGGAAATGCATAGCAAATTGTGATGCGATACCAGGAAAATGATTCCTTGCACACATAAAACCCTATCATAGAAAGGCAATTTTAATCATGACAGCTCTATATACTGTAGTCATTTCATTTTTGTTTAACCCTACTATGAGAATCATGATACAAGTGAATTTTCATGGTTTCATAAACCAAGATATAAAGAGGTTACTCTTACTCTTCTTTACAGTTCACTTGGGAATATATCCAACACATACACATACAAATCCCCCAACCCATCTTATCTGATGTTCTCATTAAAAATCGTAATAGAGAATGGTGTAACTTAAAAAAAAGAAGTTAAAGAATTGTTAAGGAAGTATAAAAGAGTAGTGAACTAGGCCCTTACATTGAACACGAACAAAATCCCATGTGGGCTGAAAATAAAACAGAGAAAACCCCCAATACATACCATGAATACGGGCAAAGCTCTTTACGATGATTGCACGACCGCCAAGATGTCTGGGTTCAAGAGCTGCGTGCTCTCTGCTGCTACCTTCTCCGTAGTTATCATCTCCAAACACAACCCAGGGAGTGCCCTGCGACTGTAGGAGCAGCGAAAAAAGGTGGGAAAATAAAACAAAACATTAGTTTCAATCTTAGCCATGATCTGAACACGCAAATTGGAATATGCCAGATTCTGTGAGATGAATATTTTTATTCAATAAAATTCATTTTATGAAGAAATAATGCAATACTGTTGAAAGAAAAAAGGTTGTGTTTTCATAAAGCTGTTCATAAAGGTATGCAAAATTCTGCGCACAGCATGTGACTCTTACTCAGGTAAGAGTTCATTTATTAAAATAGATTTAATTTATAAGAAAGTGTCACCAAATTGTGCCTAACTCAGAAACAGCTTTATGACACACAACACAGCAACAATATGTTCATACAAAAGAAGTCCAAAGTGAAGGCTCATTACCCCTGTGGCTTCTCTAAATCACAGTAAATGATAATGCAGGCAAAGTTCTATTCCCACAAATGGACAGAAAGGTCTGAGTGCATACATGTAGCTTGCATTTCTTCTCCCAACATTAAACTGACACCACGAAAATTGTAACATCTTAGATTAAGAAGAGTAAAAAGGTTCATCATTACAGGCAGACACAGAATTGCCAGAAATTTATGAGTACTGTCAAAAAAATATTCACTAACTTCCAAAGGGCTTCATACAGATCACACTGGTGAATGTGAACTTACAAGCTTAATTGTGGTCACAGTCGTAGAGTGTGATCACTAAAGCTCACTCACTTATTCAATTGTAGTCACACTCACAATCATGATCTTGAGCTGCCAACTACAATCTAACCTTGGTATAACAAGGTCGTTTGGGACCAGAGGAATTACCTCTTTATATTGAAATCGTGTCATATCAGGACCAAAATACAAAGAGATGGGACCAGGAAAACTACCTTGTTATAACGAGAGCTTGTTATATCAGTTCTCTTTAAAACAAGGTTTGACTGTATTTTCTTTGTTTAGTTGACACAGGCATACTAGCTATGGAACATCGATTTTAAAAGGCTAATGTGGTCACCTGGCAAGTTGGATGATGCTCACTGGGACATTGAATACTTCGCAACAAATGTAATGGTTACAAAGAAGAGCTAGTACATACCTTGTAATACCTAGCTGTGGCTGGGACCTCACCAAACTCTCCAGTGAGCTGATTCTTCACACTGTTCATGCTTCCATTCTCGATGTTTGTTGCTCTGTAACAATGACAAAATGAAGGTACTTGCATTTATCTAACTAAAAGTTGTATTGTATTGAATTTTGTTTCCTATCAATATCAAGAACATGCATAGATCATCTTATGGCCCTCGTCCCAATTGTTAACTATTCTTGATGAGCTCAAACACTTTCAATCTGACAATGCACCTTCTAAATGTAAATTCTAGTGTGTTTTCTTTTGCATCTTATGACAAAAGCATAAGATTGAAGAGATATTGAATTTTCTATTTTTCATTTGCATAGCTGGCAATATTTTGATTTCACAATTGGGAATGAGCACAACAGAAACACTAAAACTGGGAAGTGTACATGCTGGTAAGTTTATTTGAAGTTCATGCAGCCATAAACCCTATCTAGCTAGTGGATTCAGAACTTTTCAACTACATACAGGTCGAATCGGAAATTCTGAACAATGCACCTATAATTAAAAAAATTCTACATCTGAAGGTCTGACAGTCTATCTCCGCCTTGAAAACAAATGACAAATCACATGGATCAGAGTTACTGCTGAATGGGAAAAAATATCTTACGTGATAAGAAGGTTGTCTGAGATGTTGTTCAGATGTCCTCTGTATTTGAGCCATGGGCCAGCTGCACTGATGTGATCTGTGGTGCACTTGCCTAGAACCTAGGAAAGAACAATGCATTTCTTGTTATTATTCTGATGTTGTGTTAGAATCAGAAAATGGCAAAAAATATGGTAACTGGTTAACCAAATTTAAAATTGGGATTGTTCATGCTCTATCTATGCAATGATATTGTACTTTGAGGGGGTTAAAATGATCTAATGGATTCAAAAATTTGCAGGGGTTACAATTATCTAATGACTTTGAAAACTCTGGATCTTTATAGGCAACATTGAACCATTGCAAAACATCTCACCATGATTTTCATCATGCTGAAGAGAAGCCATTATACAAAGATTGCCATTAAACAAATATCTTAATTTACTGAAATGTAAAACAATACACTTTAATTGGATGCATGTGAGAATGAATCAACAATACTATGACATTTTTTCTTGTCAGACTTGAGAATTCGTAGATCACCCAACATATTTTCTGTTTACTTCCTCAGAGTATCCACATAATTCAAAGGTCTCCTGTCAATTATTTTGTGACTGTGACAATAAAAAAGGGATAAGAAATTATTTAATTTCGACTATGAAATCAGTGATCTGCTCAAAAACAGAATTTTGCAATGTTTAGGAAAACATCTGTGTAATGTTTTAAAAAGTTATTCACATATCTATGCAAATCTCTACAAACCACTGGTATCCTTTCTCAGATTGAACAAAAGGCATTACATCTGAGTCTAAGAAAGGGTCACCAGTCATTGGTAGAGTCGTGCGTAGATCTACGCACAGCTTTATGAAACTCCCAACCTAGGCTTTACACTACGGATAAAATAGGAAAAGTTTCAATTCATATTTTACCTTGATAAGGACAACCATATCCTCCAGATCTTTCCCATCCCACTTCTCAAACGGTGAGAGAAGCTGGAGACGGTTACTAGCTGGGTCTACATCAACGGTCACACTCGATCCATCACTAGGAGGAGGCTGGAAGGTGTCCTGACCGGGGTCAAAGCCCTGTTAAAAGAAAACAATACCAAATGATTAGCTACTATATACTAAACATTTCAGATAAGGAATAAGGAAGAAAGCTGAAGACGGTTACTAGCTGGGTCTACATCAACAACAACACTTGATCCGTTGCTAGGTGGCGGCTGGAAGGTATCCTGACCAAGATCAAAGCCCTGTGAAAAGAAAACAACAATGTCAAATGATTAGCTACTATATGCTAGATATTTCAGAGAAGATGAAAATAAGAAAGCTGGAGTCTATACTAGCTGGGTCTACATCAACGGTCACACTCGATCCATCGCTAGGAGGAGGCTGGAAGGTGTCCTCACCGGGGTCAAAGCCCTGAGAGGAGAAAATATTCCAAGAATAACATTAGCTTTCACAAACATTATGTTTGAGAGAAGAAAGGTAAGGAAGGCTGGAGGCAGTGACTCACTGGATCTACAACTTTTCATTCTTACAGGGAAAAGTTGAAAAAAAAAAAACTATCCACATTTAACATTGTATTTGCAGATTTTAACCAATTACTGAAAACTATTGATTTCGGCATCCCCTAACAAGTAAAATAGTTAAAGAATACAACTTCAGAATAGCAGTCCTAAACTCATATCATTTCACAGGATGAACTCGTAAAATGTTCAAATTATTATCACTATGCTGTGAGTGTATGTACACAAAATATGCTGATTTAAAACTTCTGTTCATTTTCTCTGTGTGTTTGGATATATGTTTGTATAATACCTGAATAATAATAATACCTAAAAGTATAATACCTGTGCTGGTAGCTCATCTCCATAGGGGGATTTGAGTTTGAACTTCTGTCCATTCTCTCCAACCAGTTCATCCACCTCTGGGTTGAAGTCCAGACGACCTGCGAGGGCTAGGGCTGTTGTGATCTGTAAATTATCAAACAAGAAAACAGATTAATTATCTCTGTGACATGTTTCTCCACTAGCGAAACAATATAGACATTCAAATTGAAGACAAAACAAACAGAAGTAGGAAGAGGAAAGAAATTTAATTCAAACATGCATAAGGTAAACATTGCATGATTGTTGTTGAAATTTGGATGACCGAAGATGCGTAAGGATGAAGTGATCTGCAAATCACAAAAAAAATATTAAATCTATGACATGGTTCCAAATATATAAAGGATGATTAAAATCAAAGATAGTGAAAAGTAGTGGGAACAGAAAAAGCATTAGAACATCTCAGGATTTTTTTTGTGTGTGATGGTTTTATGTTATGAAAAATTAATGTTTTACAGTTCCTCACACTTCATGCATATTTTACATTTCAAATTGAACACATTTCTAGAGCCTACAGTTCCACAATTAGTAAGCAAACGTTATTACCTCAGGGGATGCAACGAAGGCATGAGTGGCTGGGTTGGCATCATTACGTCCAGTGAAGTTACGGTTGTATGATGTCACAATGGTGTTCTTCTCTCCCTTCTTCACATCTTTCCTGTTCATCAGAAAAACAGGATATTATAATTGTGTGTACAGTAAACAATTCTCAGTTGAATGTTTTGAGGAAATGTAAAACTCTTAAATGTTTACTCAATATTATAACATAGGCAAAGGGAATCATATTACTTTTACCCATTTCATTAGCAGTTTTTGACATTGAGGAAACATTTCCAATATTTTACTGTACAATTCTTTATGAAAAAGTTGCTTAAACAAAATACCTTCTGGGTAGCATAGTGAATTGTGATGCGATACCAGGAAAATTATTCCCTGAGTGCATGTTAACAATATTTATTTCAATTCATGACATACAATAGCAATTGCCCAACATAGCATGTTAACATTTATAAAGACTCCATAATATATTGTGTAGGCATGGTGGGCATTTAATGCAGCCGATGCAACTATATATGTGTACAGCTAGTAAACTTTTATTGGATGAATATGTAAATTCCAGAAAACCCTAATCCTTGCATAAATAACTCCTCATCAACTGTAACTCTGTAACTGAGACTGATCTAGCCAAATAGGGGGAATAGGATGAATCAGCACATCTCAGTCTCCTTATGCATCATAATGCCAAGAGTGCTGCATGGTGGCTGCCGGGCTAAAGCCAGGGTAATAATGCTGCAATTGTAGAGCGCTTAGGGAATTCTCATGAAAAGTTGATAAGCGCCATATAAAAGCCGTTCATTATTATTATTATTATTATTATTAATACTGTATAAGCTGAAATTTTCATGGTGGTTTTTGTGAATTTCGAAGTCCTTGCTTTGCGGAAATATCCACTCAGTATGATGCACATTCATACCTATACAAACACTGTCAAAAATGCAAAAATAACAACACACTAAAATGTCTAAATGATCCCAACATGCGACAATATCCGCAGACAGAAATGTTCATTTGGCTTATACAGTAACCCAGTCTACAAATGGTTAAAAGGGGCTCAAGGCCTCACACACTCACCTATCCCACTGACCGATACAAGGTCCGCAAGCATTAGCCAGGACAATAGCACCAAAGTCCCTGAAGGTTGCAGCTTGACCGTCCCTCTCGATGGTGGCTCGGATCTGCTCTGACCCTGGGGTCACTGTGAACGATGACCTAGTAAATAAGACACGAGACAAATCAATATTATTTGTGAAATCATAAAAATGCCCTATGTAGGCTACTTGATGTTTTTGCTCATTTTTTTCTATGTGTAGTTCATTCATTTTATCAGTGAAAAGTATTTTTTAAAAATTATGTCAACATTATGTTCAACATTTCATGACACGTTATTCTGTCAAATGAGTAATGGTGTAATGTTTAGCGTGGGAATTACAAAGCTTGATTTATTGTCAACAGAGTACAGGAAAATACAGAGTGGTTTGGTGTATGCAAGATAATTACATCTTTGCCAGCAAATCAAAATATTGAAATATTGTAGTTGAAAGATCACAGGGGAGTTGTTATCCAAACTTCAGTCATTCAAGTCACGTGGGTTTTTAGGAAATTTGAAAACCAATGCCAGACTTAGGGGGTGTTGGTCAAAATCAACTGCAACGTTGCAAATTGTAACGCGCATATTCATTTGCGCACGTTATGCGTATTTCAGAGGACAAGAAAGAATTATTTTGATTGGCATGTTCCAAGCAACTGGAACTTGTTCAAAATAAATTTTGAACAACACCCCCGTAGCCTCATTCTGATGTGTTTATCATTAGCGAAAGAAAGGATATTTCAGGAGACAAAATGATTAATAAAAGTTTGAGGATTTTTTAGTAATTATTTGCGAATTCTTTCTTCTTTATTTACTGCAATATATGATGCACCACGCCGTACCCCGGGTTCCCTCGTTGTGTAGCGCCACCTCGTGCCCATTATTATGTAGTCTTCTATATTCGGCCAAGTGTCACTCACTCGTCAGCGATAGCGCTAACATTAGAGTGCCAAATTGTGATAATTTCAATTTTCCCAGTTAACAAAGGAGTTTATAGAGTTTCGAGACTTGCCAAATTTGATCCAGAGGTGGAGGAGTAGAAAAAAAAAAGAAATCCCTGAAACTTTTTTTTTTAATTTAGGGAAACCAGGTTAAAAGTTACAGAGCTTAAAAAAATTTTAATAATTCAACAGAACGGTGATTTATTTTTTGGTACCCCAGGGTACCGAATAGTGCATCATATGCTCCCTTTATAAAAAAAAGAATTCTTGTTAAGATTCTTACTTGCACTTGACACCATTATCAAGAGCTTGTTGAGCAATGCTGGCAGATCGGCTCATGTCCTCATAGCTGCTGTTTGTACAACTACCAATCAGACCTGTCAGAAAGCAGAAAATTGTATATTATGATGTAAATTTTTAGCCTCTTAAAGGTAGAAAACTCCATTTGCACACATCACGGTATGCTTACAACTTGTTATGTACCTCGGATATGCCAAAATAAAAACTTCTATGGTCGAATGTAGTCCAGAATATTAATTCAAATAAAAATCTATTCTATCATAATTCATCTTGAAACCAACGGTATCGCGATACTCCTAGCGTATTACCACACACACTGTAAGAGCACGTACAGTGTGCACTTCAATACACTGCCACACCATGCGGAATACGCACTGACAGAGACTCTTGCGCTATTGGTAAACGAGGGGTAAACGGCTGTTTTGAATTTCGAACGCACGGTCCACTAATTCGAGGTCCGAATAAAAGAATTATTATTGGAATAACTATAAATGCGCTTATCATGACCAATCTTTGTGCTTAATTGATTGGTGATAAATTCTAACATTTAGTACTCTTCAACATAACACAACAATCTTGGAAAGTAAAATTTTAGACTGAAAA
>BQKZ01000275.1:105908-131568 GCA_036244855.1 Temnopleurus reevesii
TGTTAAGGTGCTTATTTCGCTTGGAAACCAACATGAAATTAATGCATCTGCAATGAAGAAACCCAAACAGCTAGAAGCTCAAGTCACACAGATATTTTTTTAACCCAAGTTCAGCAAGGCCAGGGTTGCCTCAACCTAATGACTCATGAGTAAAATTCACAACCAAAGTCGGGGATTCCACATGCATCACATTCACAGCTTCACAATCAGACACACACTCACACATTCACACCGGATCCTGCACCCTTGCACAGGTCGACAACTAAAATCAACCTGCATAATTCGCTATAATCTGGCTAAATTCAACAATAAAATATCGTATCAAAGATTTCTATAAATAGTTCGAAGCATACTCTCAACGTATTTATTCTGATATAAACATGAATGAGAAAAATAAGAGTAGAAATTACCCTTGATCCTGTAGTTCTCACCGCGTACGCCATCTCGATCGTGACACCGGTATTGATAGTTTACGTGCAATTGAATTCTTGTGGAAGTTTCATACACTTTGTACGTGTACCGTATTGTTTTTGTGTGTGCAATGCATGATGACACGCCGGGTGTGACGTCATAGTAAATAATTAATCCATTTTCCTGTCGCTTTTAGTGTATTATTTAAATTTAAATTACTTTATTTTCTCTATTTTATCAAGATAGTCCCATATTTACTCAAATTATACCCAATAAACTTTAATTATTGATTTGAATTCATTTTCACATTTCTTTTGCTGTCAATGAAATATATATCTATGAACAAGAGACTTCAACTCAAGAATATGAGCCTAACAAAATTGTAGCAGACACATTCCTTGGTTTACCGTGAAGTTCATGGGTAAGTGGAGGTATAAAACAGTCCAATAAATTACGTCAGTTGTTCTTCAGTTAATCATAAATTTTAGTTTACTATTTCATAAGAATTTAAATACATATGTTCTTTTCTTGGAGTATAATTCTCGATGACATATTCACAGAGGTTACTTTATGGCTTTGTGAGTTTTGTAGCTATTTCATGATCATTTTTAGTTGCCAGTGACTCTGTGAGCGGGGTTGTACTGATGCTCATCGCCGCATCTTCGGCAGCGCTCTATCGAAAGTCCGCTCGCCTATTCTGAGCTGCGAGATTATGGCGAGATTGAACATTACATATCTGGTGAATAGTCACAGTGAATTTTGGAAAGGCGGCATTTATTCGGGAACATAAACTCTCCATCTGAAATAATGGCAGTTCATATCATTGTCCTCTGGATTTTACAAATTACCATTGGTGCAAGTGCCCCAAATTGTCATTTAATTAAAAAAAAAACAAAAAAAAAACAGCGCAGTGTTGAGTGTAGTATGGCGCGTGTGGCCAAACAGAAGCATACTTAGTTTGTCGTTTTCTGTGAGAAAATTAGGATTTAAGACAAAATAAGGCACATTTACTTATTAATAATTACCTCTATGTACTACCCATTTCATACCCAATTCTGAAGTGAAAACCCCTATTTCTGGGTATTCTTGATTTAAAAAAATGTTACGCTGTGTTGGAATTTTTCAGGCCTAGTTACTCAATAGTCAATAATGGATGATGATCCGTCTGCCAAAATCTCTGAATGGGATAATGGTACCACCACCCATGTTCCACAGTTGAGAGGGCTGTGAATCTGAGGATTCCGTTGATTAGTTTTAATTTCCTTATCTTAATTTTCCATCTAGCCTTGGCCCTCAGATCCAAGTTAGGGCATGATCGCCAAGTTGTCACAGCTCACAGAGAGGTCGTTGTTCAAAATCAACTGCAAATCAACTGCAACGTTGCAAATTGTAAAACGATATGCATGTTTAATAAAACGTGAATGAAACAATGATTTTGATTAGCATGTTCCAATCACTTGAAACTTTTGAACTATAGACTCATAATATCTCAATCATGATGTTGTTTTGGTATTCACTGACAACAAGTCAATAAAAATTTGCCTGCATCAGGATTCTTATACAAAATATTGTATTTATTATGCCATGCATGGGATAGGATAATGCATGAGAAAGGACAGAAGGATTTTGGTCTGCAGGGAATAATTTTACTTTTCACATTTGATTAGCAATTTTAGACATAGAGGAAACTTTTCTAATTCTTTACTATACAGTGAAAAAGTTTCTACACAAAATCTATTTTATATCGCAACACTGGTAAAATGCATAGCAAATTGCGATGTGGTACCAGGAAAATTATTCCCTGGTCAAGATCTAAATGTCTTAAACTTACAAGTGTCATTAAGGACGTTATAGGACTTGATGCAGAGAGAAGAAGACAGGAATAGAATACAGTTGTAAGTGTCCTTACTTCTACCCGGTCAACTACTGATGATTATAGATCTACTAGTCAGAGATTTTATATTATTCATAATTTTTTTTATACATCTCTTGGAAGCATGATTGGATTGGGGGAGTAGTGGGTAATATGCTATCTAGTACTAACTGTTACTTGTGACTAAGTATTTACTGTTAGATATGTTCTATATTTCATTGCAGTTCACTCAACAGTGAACTCCCTTGATGAAGTCCAGTGCCTATATCGAGTAATGCGGATTAAAGCACATTAACCCCCATCACAAGGGAGAAGACTCTTTAAAAATCTGAAGTATGAAAAAATATATTCTGTATTTCATTTCAGTTCACTCAACAGTGAAGTCCTTAAGTTTATTGATGAAGTCCAGTGCCTATATTATGCAGAGCAATGCGGATCAAAGCACAGACCCCCATCACCAAGGAGAAATATGTTGCTCGAGTGTTCTTCAGCTCCCCATTCGGAGGTTTAGAAGAGGAGAGGGAACTCCTCACCAAGCAATACTGGCCGGAGCTAGCCCATCTTTGCCAAAAGTCTGGCTATAATTTCGTCCCAGTTGAAATGAGGTGGGGTATTACATCAGAGTTATCCAAGGAGGCTGCCACCATCACTATCTGTCTCCGGGAGTTAGATCGGTCTGATATGATCGTTGGATTCTTTGGCCAGGTGAATTCCCTTTTCACAGTTAATTATTAGGCAATATGATAATCAATAGAATTGTATTTTATTTGGTATGACTTGAGAATAAGAGACATTGTAGTGGCTGTCAGCTAAAGCTAGATAATAGTGAGTGAAAAACTTAAGGCGCCGTGAGCACCGATAATGGTAGCCAGTGCGGCATACAAATAGTCCACATTATTAATATTGTACTCCTTATTATCATCGTTCATGTCATTATTATCATTATCATTTTACTGGGAAATTATGATCATTCAGATGCTGCAAGAATTGCATCAGAGCAATGTAGAAATGTCCAAAGTCCATCTTCCATTTTGTTTGTTCTTTGATAATAAATGGCACAGAGTGTAGTTCAAATGTAGTTCATATTTAATTGATTGTGTATTTCTCATTCAAGCTTCATTTGATCCCTTTTTTGTTATTGTTGTTTATAAGTATGACCTTCAAGTGCCCATTTCCCCCTTCTATTGTAGCGCTATGGTTGGCATGGAGCAAAGGATGAGTTCCTCCAGAAGACGTTTGACCACGCCCTTCCCCGCTACCCCTGGTTGAAGTCCTATAGAGACCGTGCCGTCACAGAGCTAGAGTTCCTGCATGGGCATCTCAGCGACCCTGGACAGAGACCTGCTTGTTTCTTTTTCAGGGACAAAGTAAGAATTCTATTTCTCTTTCTAATTCTGCTGTGGAGGTGTAGATATAGTGGTTATGTCCTTGAACTTCAATCGCAGGGTCCTGGGTTCGATTCCCATCAGCACTAATTTCCTTCCTTTGCAAGAAATTTATTCACAGTTGCTATTTGGGTACCAGTAGGAAACAACCGTCTTGAGGTTGGTTTTGCTATGAATCCAATGACCGTGTAATAATAATAGGAAGCGCTTTGGTCAGTTTCATTAGGAACTTTCAAAGCTCTCTCTATATATATATAAAACACATATTATTGCTATCATTATTATAGGGATTCTCATTAAAGTCTGTTCAGCAATTAAATGAGCTTTGGTAGTACAGGGTCTCAAGATGCTTCTTGATTAGCTGGCCTCTAAGGCTCTGTTGACTGGCTGCAAGATGGCAGTACTACGATGCTTTGAGAGAGCCCGTCCCAGTCTCTGATGGTTCTAGGGAAGAAGCTGTATTTGTAGGCATCTGCTCTTGAGCGAAGTCCTGTAAAGTGATAGTTTTTGCTGTCATGTGTTGCTTTTTGTCACTTCATCACACCCAATTACTACGAAGCCACGATAGATTTCTCAAATTAAAATGTGAAAGGTAACATTTAATCAATTTATATCTGATTCATTGATGTTTGATAACCAGCACATATTGTGCAGGTGCTCAAGTGACCAATTTACACCAAATATGTGGAGACGCTATGGTGTAGTGCTTGTGACACTTGCCTTTCAACCAGAAAATTGAGGTTCGAATCCCATCAATGTCATCAATTTCCTTCAGTAAGAAATTCATCCACATTTTGCTGTACTTTATTGCTATCATTACAATTCTGTATAAAAGAAGGATAAAAAAATAGTTAAAGGTTCAGATTCACTCCATACAAACATTTATGATGAATTAATAATAGTGAAAATTGATTGGGAGAATATAAGATAGGAAAGTAAAACAAATAACAAAGATTATGAGTGAACGTTCTAGAGCTCTTGATAGATTGGTCTACACAGTATAAACATGGATAATCTGTAATTTCCATGCAGGCTTATGATGATTCTAAGCTGGAAGAATGTATTGAGGCAGGAGATGAGAGCGGTCAGAGAAAGTTCAAGGCCTCATCAGATGGTCCTAATGCTGCCAAGTTCTTGGATGACCTCAAAGAAAGGGTCAAACAAACGGCTGACAAGGTATGTATAAATATGCCTACAAAATGAGCTAATTGTTGACAGGTTGATGAAAAAGTTTTTTTCACATTTTTTTTGCACAGACTATACAATAATAATAAAGAGACAAATTTGACCTCTATATTCTGGAAAACGAAATTTAATATCTTAAAAAATGGCACAAGAAATTTGCAAAGTAAGTTCGGTTTGCCCACTTTCAGCTTTACTTCATAAATATCGCTCTATAAAGAGGTTGGACGTTGCAATCGTTCATAAATGCATGTCACTTTTGAAAAAATGTTATGACAAGTTATTGCACACTATTGCAATGTGTAAAAAGAAGATTTGATGTTTATTTATGGTAAAGGTTTTGTAATTCTTTTAGGGTTGATGATAGTTACACTCGGTATCCAAAAAGAGCTAGCAATGTTCATATTTTATCTACTTCTTCAGTGCCTTGCCATCAATATGAGCTACCCAACCCCGGAGGTTGGCGCTCGTCTGATGTTCGAGACGGTCCGCGCTCATCTGAAACAGCTCTTTAGCCAGGCAGATGGTGAGCGCAGCGAGATGGAGAAGGAACATGCTCAGCATGAGACCTTCCTCATCACCCGGCGTGGGATGGGAGGACGGCTAGTGGGAGGAGAGGGGTACCTGGAAGAGATTGATAGACACGTCTTTAATGCTGGTGATGTTGGTGGAGATGGAGATGGAGGTGATGATGGGAAGTCACTTCTTCTACTTGGTGATGCAGGTGTGTGAGATATGATGTCAAATTTTCTCCATTACACTTTGGAAATACTTGGAAGTGACTTTATCCTTGCTACACAAGAGTGCCATCATGGCATTTATTACAATTGAAGAACAGAACTTTGCCACTTTAAGCATTAACTGTTTTTCAATTGACATTTATTTGGCAAAATAAAGATACAAAAATCACAAATAAAGAAAAAATCAAGAAAATTACCTTGTTATTGTGGTAACAATTTTTAGTTTCGTTGCTTGAGCCATTGTGATTTTCAGGTTGTCAATCTGTCCATCCCTTCATGCATTCAATTTTACATATCTGCTTGTCCATGTGATTCTCATCTCTAATCTTTGATTAATAATTATTAGAAGGATTAATCGATTATAGATTGGTCAAAGATGATCAAAGGTGATATGGTTGTGTTCGAATGAAGACTCGCCAAAATATTGTTGCTATGATAACTTCAAAAACTACCGAAAAAAATTTCTTTAACTTGGATCTGCTTTTTATTTTTTCTCTTCAAAAGGATCTGGAAAATCTTGTGTCCTAGCCAACTGGGTAGAAAGACACAGAGAGACATCTCAGGATGATATACTGGCTATACACTTTGTGGGGTGTACCAGTAATAGCACTCGTGAGTATTATTATTGGTGTTGCTATCAATTGCAAGTTGCAGTTGAGCGGCAAGCACCAATCAAAACTATTGTTTCATATGTGTGTGGTCAGTAGCTCAGACAGTGATTGAATGAAAGTCCAATTTGCAATTGATTTGCAACTGATTGTCGATTGATTTGTGATCAATTGCGACTTTGTATATAACACACCATAGTGTAGTTTAACCTACAGTTGTTTGAATGAAGTGAACAAAGCCTATGTGAATTACAGATCATGTTAGTGACATTTGTATGGCATGCTTAGATTCACACGAGTGGTGCACTAAAGCTCTAATTTCTGTTCACCTCACTTGATTTGTTATAAAATTTATGAATCAAAAGCTCTTGAGCCAAGCAACAGCTTTATTGTTGCAAGAACTTTTAAAGATATAGAGCATTAAAGAATTCGACTTTGTCATCTTGCTGGTAATTATTGTAAAGGATGGATATAAATTCTAAGGGGTATTAATTTTCCTTGACAATGGGTACTTTGTATTTGAGACAAAATATTACTCTCACTTCAAATCAGTCAATAGGATATATTGGGAATCTCAATCTCGGTCTCGACATCATTTATATATGAACTTCACTCGATGACTTTAGGAGGAAAACTTCTTGTAGATTGGGGATAAATATTTTGCTTTTCTGACTTCATAGACAGATTTAACAGTATTCACAATTTTTTAGCAGTGTATGCCTGTAGTACATTGGGGAGGTGCAGNTATGAGCCCCTCTACCCCTTATTCCGCCCTTTATTTATTCACGATGATAAGCGACAACATCTCATGTCATATTCAGGTGTTATTTTAGTTCATAAAATTGATATCCAAAGCCATTTCATTGTGACAGCTTAATTATTATGGTAATTCTGAGGGAGCATGCACGTTAAAAGAAAGAGCCAAATTCAAAGAATAATACCCGGAAGTGTTGGTTCATTCGCACGTGGAAGGCAGTGAAACAATAACATCACGCTCTTACGTTAATTTCACATCACCCCCGTAAATTCGTGTCCCTCAACAATCGACAACTCAACTACATTTTTATGGAGAAGTAATGAATTATGAAATCAACAATGAAGTGATAATACATTAGAAACTTACAATGAAAGATATTTGGTGAGTAAAAGTCGATGATTTCACAGGAAATGGGTCTTTGGCTGCTAAAACTTTGCATCGTACGCATGAAAACAAAACCGCATGGCGAGTGGTCTGTACGTCTCGCTGCTGGCAGACCGATCGTAAATGCTTACATGACACCGTCGTACATTTTGGATCGCCTGCATTTGATTTCGTGAAGGAGTCGTCTCGATTTTTTTTAAAACTGAAGCTGAAATATTACTTAAATTCTACTTTGCGAAAATGTTAATTTTCATACGGAAAAAATCACTTGAATTGCGAACTTTCTTTCAAAAGCTCATATCTTCATTGTTTTACGAGGTGAGTAGTTCAGACCGCGGATTTACGAATGACATGTCCAAATTTGGGCATACGATGACGTCGAGCCGAACATCCCCTGTTTTACTGTGTGGCCAATATATGCTGTGTCACTGGTCTCAACGATGGGACCAACACACACCAAAGCAAACCGGCCGTAATAATTAAAGCGCATATTTACAGCTAGAATTTTACGATTTTTACAACTAAACTTGCAAAGAAAATGCTACCAAGAGTGGAATATAACTCTGAACTACAGTAATTTCTACTCAATCTTCATTTTGATGTTTGTAATGATTTTTGATGAATATTTTTCTCCATCACATTTTGGGTTCGATCGTAATCTGTCACCACGCCTCATTTCAGAATTGCTATTTATAATTTAAATAATAAAAAAACAATTTTAAAAACATGTAGGCTTACAAACTTTTCATATCACTCCTTCTCTCGCCCCCCCCCCATGATCTCTCTCTCTATCTTTCTCTCGCCCACCCTTCCTCTCCCCTCTCTCTCCTCTCACACCCTCTTTCTATCTTTATACTGACAAGGGAAATAAAATAAATACATTTTAAAAACATGTAGGCTTAAAATTTTAGAGTAAATACCTCCCAAATTTAAAAATAAATTTTATGATACGAGCATAAATAAAGACTCGGACACGTTTTTTGTTTCGTTTATTGTTTTTTCTCTCTTTTTTACTCTTTTATTTTCATCTTCTTCGTAGTCTTCTTCTTCTTCTTCTTCTTTTTCTTCTTTTTCTTCTTCTCCGTTTTCCTTCTGCACTTCTTCTTTCTATCACGGACGACACATAACCTGCAAGAAAGAAAAGAAAAAAATTAGAATTTGCAAACATCGATGAAAATATTAACAAAAAATTACGAGTCATGTGATCTGGTCGGAGTCAGGTGACCCTAAATGAATCGTGCCAATATTGCCAAATGCGCGATATTGAATTACTAGTTTGGAGTGAGGGGAAAGCCGAAAAAGGCGTGGTAAAAGAAACTAAAATCATCATTTGGGGAGAAAGGGCACCACTGCCAAATAGCGAAGGGCATCATTTGGGGAGATAGGGCACCACGGCCAGATTGAAAAAGGGCATTTTTGGATGGCCGTAAGTATGTGCTTAAATTGGAGGTGCATCACGGCCATGAAGAGGGGCACTGACGGCCATGACGGCCATGGCCGTCGGTGGCCGTCGGCTAATTCGAGGCCTGCATGCCTAGATACACACAATGGGTGGTGCACTAAAGCTCTAATTTCTGATCACCTCACTTGACTTGTTATAAAATTTATGAATCAAAAGCTCTTGAGCCAAGCAACAGCTTTATTGTTGCAAGAACTTTTAAAGATATAGAGCATTAAAGAATTCGACTTTGTCATCTTGCTGGTAATTATTGTAAAGGATGGATATAAATTCTAAGGGGTATTAATTTTCCTTGACAATGGGTACTTTGTATTTGAGACAAAATATTACTCTCACTTCAAATCAGTCAATAGGATATATTTGGAATCTCAATCTCGGTCTCAACATCATTTATATAAATGAACTTTACTCGATGACTTTAGGAGGAAAACTTCTTGTAGATTGGGGATAAATATTTTGCTTTTCTGACTTCATAGACAGATTTAACAGTATTCACAATTTTTTAGCAGTGTATGCCTGTAGTACATTGGGGAGGTGCAGATGAATCAATGATTTTGATTAGCCTGTGAATGTGTATTGCATTTTGCTATAACCCACAGCCTTTCAAAACTGAATAATGTAGATGATAAAAGAAGAAGGGCATGAAAGGTTCGAGAATTCAACCTACATGTATCTGTTTAAAGCCCCAGTCATAGAAGCCTGGAAGGAACATGATTCAACGTGCCTCTTTGTTTGGAGGCAGTTAACTGTGAATTGATCAAAGAGTCATGTTCAAACGTGTTGCTTCCAGGGTTCTATGTGACAGGGGCCTAAGGTGCTGCTGATCCTTAGTCAGTCCGTCATGATCGACATGACTTCCGGTTAGGAGCCAAACTGTCCGCTGCCATTTTGATTGCGAAGATTGCCGAGCAGAAAAAGCACAGATTTGTTTTTACCTGGATTAGCGAGTGAGCAAGGATTATTTCGCTAGTTCACAGCTCGGTAGTCACAAACGTATGTGCTCCGCATGTTTTTAGAAACAATCGAAGCCAAAGAGGGGACTTATCAAAATACACGCGACGACAACAAGCATCGGAAAGTCGTACGAAGTGTTCCGAGTTTCTGAGCTTGGCAAGGTGCGTAAGCAAGGAGATTTTCAAATACCGTTGTTGCCCATACACAACCGGAAGTCCTGTCGATCATGACGGACTGACTTTAAAATGAACTTCAAAAGGCAATTATACATTCCTAAAAACCTAAAAGTATGCTTGAAGATTTAAGAGGATCTGCTCGCCTGTGAACCAGAATAGTGTGTCAAAGATAAGAAACCATTCAAGACTCAAAACTAAAGGAATTAACCTATCTCAGTTAGCTCATTTTCATGCGAAGCGGGCTTCATATATAGTCGCATTTATATTTTGCAGGTGAATTGGAACTTCTTAAACACGTGTGCTATCAGATTGAAGAGGACCTAATCGTCCTGAGACCTGATTACGATGTCGGAGATAAGAAGCCAAAGGAAGGATCGGAGGATGTCCGAGGGATGAGGAGTCTTCTTCAGAAGCTGGTCAATGATGCGTCATCGTTCGACATCAGGGTGATCATCGTCATTGACGCACTCAATAAGATGGATGCAGGTGGCAGGGCAATGAAGGTATTTGGATGAGCAATAAATGAATCAAGTTTCTGTCAATAAATTTGGGAGGGATTTGGGGGGAAGAAGCAGTCTAGCTTTTATTTGATATTCATATGAGTAGAAAATAGGAAAAAATAGAGAATGTTAAACCATTGAATATGGGAACTGGGTAGTCCCCGAAAAATGTCTATGGTGGAAGGGGTTGATGGGATCACTAAAATTGGTGTTGCGATACTCAATGATAATGATGATGATGATAGAGGTGACAGTGGAGATGATGTTGAAGATGATAAGGGTGATGACTATGATGATGATGGCGATGATAGTGTTAAAGATGATGATGGGGATGATTATTGAGATGATGTTTTTGAAGATGATATTGATGACGGTGATCATAATGATGAGGTAAATTTTAATGACACTCCTCGTTTAACTGAATATTTGACCATCCATAGAAAAGAAGTGAGAATATAATTGAATGTTGATAATGATTATCTAGATATGTAAATGCACCATGGCTTTTATTCCATCTGAAAATTAATCAATGAAGTCTTAACAGTAGTTTGTAAATAAATGCTGCAAGGAAGAAAGTCATCAAAGTCTGGGAATTATAAAGTCAAGAACTGGGCGGTATTTCACCTAGATAAGAAAGATTTTAAGAACAAGATTTAAGTTTGACTGGTATCATTTCTTGCGCTGAAAGCGCGTAATTATGTGAAGCATTACGCGCAAGAAGGGGTACCAGTCGATCTTAAAGTTGTTCTTAAAGTCTTTCTTATCTTGAGGAAACAACACCCTGGAGCAACCTTTACCAGCGTCTAGAATACCCAATATCAGATTGATAGATGTCTCATAGTTACTATACTTCCAACAATGATAACACTGCCTGGTCAACAGCAAATTTGTTGTATGTGATTTTGTAGCCGATTTATGGTGAATCTGAGGCGCTGAATCCAAAAATCACAGTGGTTTTGCTCAATCAGGTCAAGTTTCCGAGCTATCCCCACATGTTGTTTTTTATGTTTTGTTCACTTGAATGCTTGTGTGGAGCACTTTTGAAGGGTTTGGTGGGGTGAAATGACATGGAAAATAGATATTTGTGCTAGAAACTATTATATTAATGACAATAAATATTCAGGTCCAATATTTGCTGGTTAGTATGTTGAAAATACCTCAGTTTGAAGCGGCGAAACCTTGAAATCCTCCAAAAATTGGATGGGGCAAAGCATAAAGCTATTGGATAAAAACTGAACTGGAAGACCAGTCAAAATACTTATTTTTCAACATTAGAACTAGAATTAGATAAACAAAAACAAAAACGTTTGAGGAAAAATGAACAGGTATTATGAAAAATCTGAATTTTTTATTACAAAAATTATGAAAATGATAAACATTATAGACCAATTGGCAACTTTCTTGACATCTTTTATTACCAGCTGTACCATGTTATCATGTTCATATATGTAAGAAAATTGTGAATATATGCCTTTATATTTATGATAATCTATTAATTAAAATGATGAAATAATATGAAAATCAATTGTTTTAGTATATGAAATATATACAAAAAATATGGAAATATTAAAATGTATACTTTGTTAAATTTCTTTGAAAATCTGAACATTCTGAGGTTTTTTTTTGTTATATGTATTTATACTTATCCATGGATAAAGGATGAATGATGAACGAGCCATTATCTCATCACCAATGTCACCAAATTTGCAAATTTGTGTAGTGACTTTGGCATTGTTTTCATCACTTTTTAAATGTTTATTCAAAATTCATCATTTTCTCTTTACCTCATCAATTTTCCTCAAACTTCTTGGGGTTTCTTTATTAGATTTATGTTCTGCTATTGAAAAATAAATATTTTTTGCTGGTCTAACCCTTTAATTTTAATTGATAAAATAACCATATGTTTTTTCCCATCCGAATTTTAGAGGATTTTGAGGTTTCATGGCTTCAAACTGAGCCATTTTCAACAAAATCACCAATTATTATTGGACCTTGATATTTCTTTTTATCAGTATAAACATTTCTAACCAAAACATTCATCTGCCATGTCATTTTATTCCACTAACACCTTCCAAAAGGAATCCATATATGCCTACATGTGAACAAAACATAAAAAACAACATGTGGGGATAGCTCGAAAACTTGACCTGACTGAACAAAACCGAAGTGATTTTTGGATTCAGTGCATTAGATTCACCCTCAGCTCAGAAAATGCAGACAACTTTCAAAAAGTTAAATTTTGATGACCAGTGTAATCATTTCCTCTCTTACATAGGACCTCTACTGGCTTCCAAAGATGAGCTCCTCCAAGGTTCTCCTCCTCCTATCGACCTCAAACTCAGACACCCGCAACATCAAGGAGCTGGTGGATGCACGCCACTTTGACACATTGGAGGTCACTCAGCTGACCCCTGACCTCAGGTCAAAGGTCACCAAGGGTATGTTGATGGTGCGAGGGAAGGAGCTGTCGCCGAAGCAGATGGAGAAAGTGATTGGAAACGCTGAGACAGGAAACCCTCTTTATCTGTTCATCCTCTTACAGGTAAGTTTAATGCTGTGCTACACTCTGTTGCAGAAGCTTTTGCAAAGTAATGGAAATCAATAATATTTGCAAATTTTTTGCTTGTGTTTTAATGAAACTGCTTGAAAGCAATTGAATGAAGAGTCTACCCCAAAATAAATATATTTGTTCAAACGGAACAGAAAGATCACACAAACAGAATAAAAGAAGTTTAAGATAAATCGGCCAGCAATTAAAATAACTATGAAAATATTAAGAAAATTTGGCAACTGATTACATCACAGGTGTGCAATTGTCCATTTCTAACATTCACATTGATGTTATAAAATATTACTTTTTCCAATATCATTTGGTTTTCTTATAACTCAATTATAACAATCGGATCTGAGATATCCTTTTTCCATGTTTACATTGATACAAACTTTATGTCTTTCTGTAAAAGTGATGAATTTTGCACCATGAATATAGAAAATTAGAAGTGCACCCATGATGTCATCAAATTTGCTACAGTACATGTCTCAACATTTCACTGATTTGCCATTTTTTAAACTTCATAAAAATGAAAAATCCATAACTTTTGTATTAGCAGTCCGATTTTCTTAAAATTTTTGTTGTTCTGTTCACTAATTTTTTTCTGCTTCTGTTTAAAAATTAATATTTTGGGGTAGACTCTTCTTTTTAAGCAACAGTCATGTCAATGGTCATTGCCTGAAAATTAACACTACTGGGAATTAACGCTAATGTATGGTACTTGTCATTTTGTCTGGGTTTATGTCTCCTTGCGGCAGTAAAATGTTTATATTTTTCTTCATAAAAACCAATTTACTTCAATAATCGCATGACCCTCTGTTACCTCATGCTGTGTTCCTTGGAACAATGCCACTACCGACCAACACAAAGACTCAAAAAGTACCTTAACGTAGCGGTGATCCTCCCTGAATACCCCAACCTCACGCCCTGCATACCGCACATGCAGTACTCAATTTCTCTTCATTCTTCTTGTTCGATGCCTACGAGACAAGACTTAGGAAATTGTGCTGACATTCGGGTGAGATAGTTCCGTTTGCTTTTCCGTTTTTGATTAAAAATTTGCAGAAATTAAGCCTCCTAATTTGCCTTAAGGCGCGTTTTGTTGCGGCGTTTGGTTGGCCACCCTCCGCTTAGAGTAATTTAGAGACGTTTTCTAGAATTATTCGTGCCGAGAATTCAACCCGTCTGACCACCCACTTATAGAAACAGGTTGGGAAATTGCGTGGGTGGAGGGGACTTAAATCCTCCCCGCCGCTCACGCTCGGTTAGGGTTGTTTTCGTAGCGGGAGGGTGTCCTTAACGTAGTATTTTCTGCTCTTTATTTGTGTAAAGTTAACCATATTTTAACTTTCCGTTTCAGCGTGTTAGCCACTCGTCGCTTCCCACGCTGCCGAGGTCATACTTGGCTTCCGGAGCAGGGATGGCCGCCATCTTTATTTACAATTGTGTATATGGTGTGGCGGCTGTGTGAGTGGTAGTGCCTAAAAACGTTGCACTACGCGTTCGTGTTATAATTTATTTTATTCCTTCTAGGTCGTTTCGTCTCCAGTGCTGAGATTCTTCGTCTTAGTTGGGCAGACACACTGAACTTTGAGCTTTTTTGCGTGTCTAGATGGAAATTTTTTTTTTCTTTCCTCTTTCTCTTGTGTTGTTTTCTCCACAGCTAGATCCCGTTGCGGACTGTGTTGTAGAAAACTTCCATCGGGAAGTATCGTCCTCGTTCAGACCTGCCCAGGGGCCGGTCACTTGGGTTTTTTTCACTTCCTTCTTTTGTTTAAGGCTCTCCCGTCCCTCTAAGGTGTCTGGAGAGACTTTGCTACATAGGCGGGAGGGCGTCACAAATTATTTGATTTGTTCTTCCCTCACAGGTTGCGTTGCTGTGCCATGATCGTCCCCGGTGTTATGGCTTCCGATCGGAACGTCTTTCCGCCGGTGATCTCGGAACCCGAGCCCGTCCAGACGGACGTTGAGGTTAGTGCCACAGTTTGGGCAACGAGCTGCACACCCTTAACAGTGCCTGAAGGGACCTCCGCCTGTGCAGGTATCGCACCCGGGCGGACGGTCCCATCGCCCGCTGTGTCCGGCTACGAGCCTCCACCCGGGACTTGTGCGCCCCATGGGTTTGGAGGTCCGAGACCGCCCCCTAGCCTTCCGGGAGACCAAACACCGGGGCGCCCGGACCCGGACCACCAGTCATACAGGTACCAGGGCCACCCGGCTACCGCGTATGCGGGTCCCGCTCCCCGCGGATACCCCTGGTACGCTGGCTTCCATGACCCATAGGGTTGCGCGCCTTGGGCGCCTGACCCTCGAGGTGCTCCCGCTCAGTTGGACCACTATGGTCACTGGCACCAGCATCCACGCGGGCCCTGGGAGCCCCGCCTCGACGTTACGCCGGCTTGCGGGGCCCTCTCCCTGCCTCCTCTGCCGACCCACTTAGGCGGCACCAAGAGGAAGGCCCCTGCTACGGCCACCCGTCCTCTGGACGAACGGCAGGCGGATGACAGAGCAGAGATGGATCTCGATTTGCTCACGTCATTTGAGCCTATGCTCTCGCCTTTCAGGTCTCCCCCTCCTCTCGCTCCGGCGGGGGCGGCAGAGACAGGGTCGGCATCGGGCTCGGGGAGCTCTAGGTCCTTGGACTCTGAGGCGGGGGACTCTCCCTCCCCCGACGAGCCCGCGACTCCGGTGGATCTGGCCTCTTCGGCTGCTAGACTACTGGGCAAATACATGCCTGAAGTAGGACCACTGGCGGCCCCCGCTACACGGCCCGGGCTCTTTGCGCTCACTCCCGCTAAGACCGGCATTAAACTGCTGGATGAGTACCGGGAGGCGGTGCGCGAGGAGCACCGGAAGCGGTGGACGAAGGAACGGCAGTCGAACGTTGCAAAATTCGGGTCTTCCCTCGCCTTTCTGGCAGCGTACAAGCGGTCACAGGAGGTGGAAGGGGGAATCAGGAATGGCATGTGCCTTTCCGCCCTCCTCGCTCTCCTCCTGTCCCTCAGCGCCGGCGCAGGGGAAGTCAGAAAGACTAGGGAGGACTGCGACGAGTTGGAGAGGACGTCGCTTAGAATCTCAGTGCTCCTCTACTCCCAGCTCGCCGCGACCGCCCTCCGCGTCACTCAGGATCATCAGAAGGTGGTGCTTGAGCACCTGCACCTAACGGAGTCGCAGGACCACCGGGCCTGGTTGAAGGGGGTCGACCCCACCGAGCCGGGCCTCTTCGGTGGTAATTTTGCCTCCTTGTGTCAGACGGAACTGACAGAACTCAAGCAGGCAGAATGATAATAATGATAATATTGCGGATTTATATAGCGCCTTTTCGGTCAGTATTGACTGGTCAAAGCGCTTCCGATATTATTACCCGGTCACTGGATGGCAATTCAAGCCTTAGCATCTAGGCAGCCAAATAGGCGCTCACANCGCTCACTCCCGCTAAGACCGGCATTAAACTGCTGGATGAGTACCGGGAGGCGGTGCGCGAGGAGCACCGGAAGCGGTGGACGAAGGAACGGCAGTCGAACGTTGCAAAATTCGGGTCTTCCCTCGCCTTTCTGGCAGCGTACAAGCGGTCACAGGAGGTGGAAGGGGGAATCAGGAATGGCATGTGCCTTTCCGCCCTCCTCGCTCTCCTCCTGTCCCTCAGCGCCGGCGCAGGGGAAGTCAGAAAGACTAGGGAGGACTGCGACGAGTTGGAGAGGACGTCGCTTAGAATCTCAGTGCTCCTCTACTCCCAGCTCGCCGCGACCGCCCTCCGCGTCACTCAGGATCATCAGAAGGTGGTGCTTGAGCACCTGCACCTAACGGAGTCGCAGGACCACCGGGCCTGGTTGAAGGGGGTCGACCCCACCGAGCCGGGCCTCTTCGGTGGTAATTTTGCCTCCTTGTGTCAGACGGAACTGACAGAACTCAAGCAGGCAGAATGATAATAATGATAATATTGCGGATTTATATAGCGCCTTTTCGGTCAGTATTGACTGGTCAAAGCGCTTCCGATATTATTACCCGGTCACTGGATGGCAATTCAAGCCTTAGCATCTAGGCAGCCAAATAGGCGCTCAGGCAGCCAAATAGGCGCTCAGAAGAACTGGCTAAGCAGGCCACCGCGGCTCACAAGAAGCAACCGCCGGCCCGCCGAGCTGCGCCCAAGGGCAGCACCCGCCACGCTCCAGCCGCCCCGGTGGCGGGATCGGAGGGCCCCTCGCACTCAATGAGGAGGAAATAGTCTCATCAGTCGAGGGGCCGGGCCAAGGCCAAGTCCACCAGCTCTGGACCCACCAAGGCTCCGGCCAAGGGGGGTCGGGGATTTGTGGTGGGGGTTTGTGGTGAATTGGGATATTCAGGGGGGATCGCCGCTAGGTTAAGGAACTTTTTGAGTCTTTGTGTTTGTCGGTAGTGGCATAGATAAGAGAGGGTCATGCGATTATCTCGTAAATAAAAAATTTAGTGATAATTTTACTAATTTAGTATATAAAGGGACCAAGCACAGTGTTTGCCTTAGTTTTTACATGCTCATTTATTGAGAAATGCACCAGTTTTGTAAATTGGCAGTTTGGGTTATAACTCCGAAGATTACATTGTCCATTCATTTTATATTTGCAAAAAAAATCTATGTTAATCATGTCTTGCTGTGTATTTCTCTGTTTTGCAGGAGTTGTGTTCTTTTGGCTCATTCTTTGAGCTTGATGAGTATATTAACACTCTATTAACATCCACAAGGTGAATATGGGAACACTCTCTAACGGATGAGGTGTTTTAACTTGTTTTCAAAAGCACTATGGAACACAGTCTAGAAAGTGGCACAGAGGACTCATTAAGCAACTAAATCGGCCAAACCGCCCCTCCTATTACTCGCTAAACCATCTGAAACTGCGCATTGTTTCAATGCATAATTATAACTGTAATATTTGTATATCTCTATTGGATATATATGTGGACTCTACTATACCAGTCAATGCAATAAGTATACGTGGACAAGCAGGTTTATGTTCAAGCTCTTTATTCACCAACTCCTGGATTGCAAGAGAGTATAGTGGTGATGTGGCAATATCATACAATATAATGCCAGGGTTTGAAGATAAAGTGCATCACAAAGAAAGCATGCATTAGGGGTATTTATCTCAATGGATTAATTTTTTTAAGATGTACCATTTTTACATTAAAGTTTATGACACTCTCATCATTTTGGCCAATAAATGTTCACAAATTATTTTCACATTGGTATATCTTGCAGTCATGTATTTAATAATCTTGCGCATTGTGAAATTTTGATTAAATCACTGAATGAAGGCACAGTGTCCCATTATGATTTTGAAAGCAAGTTATTTGTTGCTATGAAGCAAAATATAGTAAGCATTCCATTAGTATATAATACTCTATATCAGTAACACATACATATACATGTAGACCTTAATTTCAAAGGGTATATGAGGTCAAACAATATAATTGGTATATGGCTTAAGTACACAAAATTAACCCCAAACAACTTTATCCTACTGTACATGTTGTGGATTACTAATTAACGAGTTAGAAGCAAATTAACGGCTCGTTCGCAATGACTACATGTATATACCGTAGGCTCTGTATGTCAGAATTGGCTCCATGCGAGACTTTTAGCTATGCATGTGCGGTCTTTTATGTGTCCGCCCCATTGTTGCACTGTGTGAACTAGTCTTTGTACCAGTTGTCATTTGACTTTTCATGAGAATCCATCAATTTTAAGATTTCATTATGTGGAGAAACTAAACACCTTTTTAATATCATGGAATGTTTGTGGGGATTGTATATTGTGTTTACTACCAACTGGCAATATTTTTTTGCCTTAGATACTCTTTAAAGAAGCAGTGTTGTGTGAAAAGTCCTAATGCTGTGTAACCTATTTAGTTTTGCTATATTGGTGCCATTTTCTCATTTTCTCACACACAATCTCTTTTTGTTTGAGAAGTTTTCTTTTTTGTGCTCTCATATTTGTGTTTTTCTTTGCTTGACCTCCTCATTAAGAATTTGTTTTCTGAGTGTCATATGGTCTTGTGATTTAATTTGCCACCTGATTACTGTATCTCAAAATTATGCTAATATTGAACTCGATATAGGGAAATATGAATGAAACATTTTCTGTGGAAAATGTGCCTTGCATAGGATGGTTTACTTGTAGATGCAAATTTTATGCATAGTCAATGTTGTTCTTGACTAGTGAAAGCCTGCCCGAGGCTTTTCCATCATTGCAACAATCAATGTATGCAAAACCGAATCCCAATTATTGTGGTCCAACTGTCACAAACCACGTAATAAGCATTTGTTAGTAAACTGCCCTAATTCATTAAGGATGTTTCATTGAAAAAACCTTTTCATTTGCAGAAATGGAAGATGTGACAATTTCATTAAGCAAACAAAATAATGAATTGTATAATCCATATTTTTAAACTTTCTGATGTGATTTAACATTCATTGTGCCTTGCTGACTTCTATGTAGAGATATTCTTGTTTCCCATACATTAGCAACATATTGCCTTGCACTACAGTTAGTATTTACTACAGCGGTTTGGTAGCCAAAACTGCAGGTAGAAATGTCACAAAATTCTATTACTGTCTATCTATGTAGATTTGGCCAGTTTCCTCCTCTTTTTCTGTTCGTGTCCTGGTACCGGTGTACCAACAGTAAAGAAAGTAGTATGCTGGACGTCTGATCTTCTTTTCTCACTTTAGTTTTCATTTTTTTTTATTCCAATGACTTTGCAAAATTTAAACCAAAGTTCTGCAATAATATAACTACTTACTACTACTACTACTACTACTACTACTACTACTACTACTACTACTACTACTACTACTACTTCTACTACTACTACTACTACTACTATTACTTCTATTGATATTACTCCTACATGTACTACCACTAGTAATAATGCAGTGTACATTTTATCATCAACAGTAGATATTTGATAGAACCAATTCATTTTAATCAATCATTTATATCTGACACCTTTATAAGTTATCGTTATGGTATAATGGTTAGTACCATATCTTCTTCTCCAATGCTATCCTTTTCTGCTGCTTCGTAAAATTTATTTTACATTACCTCAAATTAATGTATTTTTTAGACTCAAGTTGTTGTATTATTATTTTTTTTTTGTCATTGTTCCTGAGTATTTTTATTCTTTTAAACTTAGTCAATGCTGTCCTTCTGGCCGTGATGAAATGAGCCATATTGAATGAATGAATTGGAACACATTAATTAATGAGGAAGAACTTTCAACAGATATTTCCTTCTATTACTATGGTGATTTAACGTTAAATTAAATGATGAATATGCAGTTATAAAAAAATAAATAAGAGTGACATTTTACACATATATTTTATACCTTTCCAGTATTGTTGATCTGTTCATTAAATTTCTTGAGAGGCTGGAACGAGACTACAATCCCGAGGGGAAGCACCTGGTTAAAGAGGTATTTGGATAAACAACTTTTTTTCAATAGATGCAATGTCATGTCATTCAAAGCACATACTTTATCTCTTTAGCAACTGAACTGGCCAGAGCCACCCCTCCTACAATATTACTCACTGAACCGCCAGAAACAGCCGTCGTTTTCAATGCTTTTGTAAACGTGGTAACCATTCTTGCGGAGTTATGAATGATAAATTTGGTATGAGTGCAATCCTTAATATGTTTCAAAGAAAGCAATCCCACCCAGAAAGCTATGAATACGTTCAGAATTATTTTGTATAATCCATAAAGGTAGCAATAATGCTACACCTTCCAGTGAGTAATAGGATTTTTTTTACATAATCTCCAGTTGCTAATGGGCTAATACCAGAAATTGTCATCAGGACTAAACTTTTGCACAGACACATTTTTGTTGGAGCACTTATTGATCTATAGAATATGAATGAGATGTAGTATGTGAACTATGAAAAGCTTTTATTTTTTCGAAAAAATTCTTAATGTTTGAAGCTTGGAGAAAAATTTAATTGCCTCCATAATGGATTGTTTTGTAATACCATTAGTATGTTCACTCCAGGGATAGTTTATTTTGAGTTATTCCTGTACATCTCAATGTCCTTGTGATTCTTGAACGTAAGTTAATAAATGTTAAACACTTTTTATTTATTTATTCATTATTGGTTTAAAAAGTACTGCCAATGGTAGTATCCAAATTTCCCAGTAGCTTACAATGAATGCTTTAATGTAATTGATTGAAAATGAAAATTCCTTTCTAAGCCATCTAAACCCTTTCAGGACGATAGAACACGTTTTGTGTTTTGGTCCAATAACTTTTGATGTAGTGCGCTAAAAATATACCTGATGTATGAGCAGAAAGAGAAAAAATCTACACTAGATCTGACCATTTTTATTCTATCACTATTTGTCGCTGGATGCAGAGAATTTTTTTAATGAAAATAATCACTAGAATGGTCATTAATCCTGAAATTGGCAACGCAGAAATCATTTGAAAATCACCATTTTCCACGCAAATTGGCAACTTTTAACTTCTTAACTCGCTTTTTGACAAAGAAGATTCCATATGGTAACATAATTTTTAATCAAAACATTATAAATATAGAATTTGAAATTTTAGTGTTGCCAATTTAGGAAAGGAATAGTGATTGAATTTGTTGTGAAATAATTCCTGTCCTGAAACACTTTCATGATGAATCCGTTTCCCAGGTGATGTGTTGCCTGATGCTAGCTCGCCGGGGTCTCTCGGAGAACGAACTGAAAGCGATAGTGAAACCAACCAATAAGGAGTGGTCTGCTCTCTACTTCGCTATGGATGACTTTGTATTAGAAGCAGAAGGTCTTTACAGGTATTGAGACATTTTAGGGTTACCATTGGATGGATATTAATTACCTTATTTTGTTTTAATTTTTCCCTTAAGGCCACCACACACTAAACAACTTTTAATTGCATGACCATAGAATTAATTTTTCAGATACTGAAACACGCCGTAATACCTCACTGTAAAACAACATATCGCTGAGTGTATCGGTATTTGCAAAATTGGTCTTGGGGGTTATACGACTAGAAATCATATAATGTGTGGTGGCCGTTACAGTACCAAAGATGAGTTTATCAATACTGACTCTGTAATTTGAGTAATGGATCAATGTTCATGGTGGAAAAATATCAACTTAATTTTCCTTAACATCTCTTTTTTCTAACATTAGAATTTTCTTTCAGTTGGCCTTCATTTTGCCTAATTGTTACAAAGTTGCTTCTATTTATTCTTTGGAGTCAGTGTGCTGGTGACATGCCTGATTTAAATCTTTGGGCGCCGAGGGTCAAACCCCTGTGCATTTAATTGTTTTGATATTGAAAGTGTAAGGTTGATCTCATAATATCCTGCTCCCAAAACTCTTTTCAATGAAGGACAGAAATTGATCAAGAACTTATTACAACTTCTGGGCCCCGTAACATAAAGGTTTGCGATTAATTGCTAATCTGATAGCGATTGATATCAATTGCAAGTCTATGGCAAATCATGTACTAAAGTTTGCAATTGATCGCAAAATCAAATAGCGATTAATCGCAAACCTTTATGTAACGGGCCCTGAAGCAATCAATGTATTCAGAATTAAAATAATTATGTTTTTATTTGAGGCTGTTTGCTCTTTCTACATTCCCACATGTGTGCAGTAATTAGAACCTTGTTTAGAGAGAGTATTAAGTTCTGAGATGTTTATCATTCAGTGTTTTCATTGATAATTTGATCCAAAAGAAAATTTTGGAGGAATGACATGTTACATGTATCTAATATTTCTAGGCTTTGGGGCCCCATGCCAAAAGTGGTTGGAGCAAATTTTTTATCAATTGATTCATCTTTATCTAAGGATTCAATCAATATTAATTTAAATGTTTGCAACAAATAGAAATAAGATTGAAAAAGCCATAAATAGTCATTGCATGTAGCCTCTATGCTAATACTATGCAGAACATAGGTAGTTCTACTAAACTGACTTTTATTTTGCCTGAAATACAGACTTGCTTACAGTGAACTAGCAGAAGCAATTGAGAGATATTACTGCCCAACGATAGAGAGTCAGAAACGATACAGGCAACTCATCATAAACCACTTCATGTTGTCATTCCAGGTGAGCTGCGAGAATGATAAGTTTCTGAATTAAAAGATGGCTACACTCTCCAGACGAGTATGAATGAATATTTCTTCTTCTTTTTTTTTTGGGGGGGGGAACTAGCTGACTGTCTCTCTTTATTTCAGCTCCAAAAACAAAAAATTATTTTCTATGAACATCATAGTGACCCATTTTCCTATGACGAGGTTTCACATAACCCAAGTCTATGGGGGTTTTGCTCAAAAGTTGCAGTTGATCGTAAATCAACTGCATATCAGTTACAAATTGTGATGTGCATTTTCATTAGCGCATAGTTTGCGCTTTTAACAAGGCACGCATGAAACAATGACTTTGATTGGTACATTCCTATCAACTGCAACTTTAGATCAATTGCAACTTTTGAACAACACCCCAAAGTCATTTAAATTTGACTAAATTTTTAACTTTCCAATTAGCCCGGGCTAAATGATAAAAGGTTAGTCTGGAGTTAAGTTAAACCTTGCTATTGGAATATGGACCAGTGAGTTTACAACTTAAAACAAAATATGGTACTTCAGGCAAAAAGATACACAAACTTATTCATGATGAAAGTCACTTCTTAGAATTGGATTACCTTTTGTTCTTGTTCAAAGTTTTTACCTTTTTCATTGCCAGAAATTGGACCAGAGGTTTGATACTCCAGTTCCACAACGAATATCTGACGAGTTACCTTGGCAACTGGAGAAGACAAGTCAACTGAAGGAACTGATTGAATGCCTCTCTGCGATGAATATGTTTTCTGTTCTGTCCAAGTAAGTGAGGAAACATACCAAACAGGATCCGTATAATGGTCAGGCAGAAGTGTTTGATATTGTATAAGTGGATTTACGAATATATTCAAATTCATGCGCATTTCTTGCCAACAGCTGTAGTTACATGGTATTCCTTAGACTGGTTGATAACAATAAGACTACAATACTTGTATTTCAGTTTGCGTACATTACTTGTTGCTATGTCGCGTAAGCCTTGGGCAAGCTTTAGGGTTGTCAAGAGCAACCCGTGTGTTAGAGGTATGCATAGGATTTGCATCTATTAGTAAACCCGCATATTGATTGAATCCATGATTCACTGACATTTTGATAACTATCTAATTCAGTCTTTGGAAATATGCTGTTAAAATAGTGATTATTAGGCAACTGATGATGATGATGATGATGATGATGATGATGATGATGATGATGATGATGATGATGATGATGATGATGATCATGATGATGGTGGTGGTGGTGGTGTTGGTGGTGCTGATGGTGGTAATAAGGATGATGATGATAATGATATGGATGATGATGATGATGATGGTGATGATGGTGATGATGACGATGATGATGGTGATGATGGTGATTAATATGATGATGAAGGTGATGAAGGTGTTGGAAGATCGATGGTTATAGCGTTTCTGGAGATGGAAGTGATAATGATGAGGATGATGATAAAGATCTTGGTGATTTAATGGCGATGATAATAATGGTAAATTTGGTTATCTCATCATTTTCCCTATCCCCAATTTTTCTTTACAGAGGGCAGTCCCAGTATGATCTGATGAGTTACTGGGTAGCAACCAAGCTTGATGGGGAGGCTATCATCGGTAGATACCAAGCATCCATTGATGATCAAGTAGCTCTCCTCTATCTTGAGAATGAACAATTAGGACATGCTGGGGACGAAGCCAAGACACCTGCAAAACAGGTATTTTTCTTTATTTTGTATAATTTGTTTGACATAACACAATGTATATGAAAAAATGTAATCAGAACAAAATGTTGGCAGTATATGTCGGTGACGTTCAAGTGAATAATTTCCAAATTCCAAATTCGAAAACATGGGCATGGAAGGATTTATCATTTTGCATTATCAACTTCAGAAAACTCCATTAGGGAAGATTTATTTTGCTTGAATTTTTTTGCTTCCTTCCAGAATTTGCATGAGATCTTCTCAGAAAATTCTGTAAGAATAGGCACATGAAGTTAAATGATTAGGGCTATACTATTGAATTGCCAACTAGATTTCTTTGAATCTCTGTTTCCGGAGCAAAATGAATATTTTTGTTGTATTAGCATTGTACCTAGAAATGGGCACTGACTCAGGATATAGTATAATAGGAAGAAAATTACGGTGTTGCCAATTTGCAGAAAAGATGAGATAATTTCCCCAAAAATAATCCTGTTCTGAACGAGTTAACATACAGTGTACCTCTTTGAGATTTATATACCATTATGTATCAATGTGAAGATGGTTGAACTGATGAGCTGAACTAAAGAGTCAGGTGGAGGATGCAATAAATGAACACAGTATTTTATGTATATAAAAAAAAGTGCTTCTTATGAAACAATGAATCAAGATGAATTGATAAATCAAACCATTTTATGAACTTTCCTTGCCTTTATTAATTTTTGCTGTTACTATAAAAAAAAATTATCTTTTGATAAAAACTCTGACAGATTCATTGCTGAAGTAACGTAATGCTGCATAAATACATGAATTGATGCAATTACAGGATTCACATTTTTTAATTAATATCTTCCCAACAGTTGATCCCTCTGCTGGCGGATTTGATAGACTTTTTGAC